>LOEQ01015361.1:0-10862 GCA_001685075.1 Bramus lutescens
CTCTGAACACACTGAACCTGATAGAAGAGAAAGTGTGAAGTAGTCTATACAACACATGGGCACAGGAGACCACTTCCTTAGTAGAACCCCAGAAGCACAGACAATAATGGCAACATTGAATAAATAGGACCTCCTAAAACTGAGAAGCTTTTGTAAAGCAAAGGACACCGTCATTAAGACAAACTGACATGAAGAGAATGTGTGGTCGTAACACTGTGTATTTGTCTTTCACTGTCAAATCCTGCATTGTCCACAGATGTCAGGCTGTTTTGCCTTGTGTAGGTTATGCTGGAGAAATAGTCTATAGTCAATGTGGCCTTGCCCTGGAACTTTGGATTGTAGCTAGTATCACCACTGCCAGCACCAAAATATCCAATCTATTCAAAGCCCTTTTTTGCCTCTGCTTCACTCAATGCATATAATATCTCATAAAGATTTACCCTAAAACTTTGCAGGACATATTCACTGAAGCTCTAAATCTAAAAATCTCCATCTAATACTGATGCATCTGTACCTGAGTGTGGTCACCAGTGGAGAGAAAGGCATAGTGGATATATCTGTCATCAGAGGGTGTGGTCCATCCTCAAGTCTGGAGCTTGGTTATCCCTTACCTGTTCAGGAAGATGATGCTCCAGCTCCATCCCATGATGGGGACATTTTATGCTTAGTGACTGTAGAGGGACACTAAATACATGTTCTTGTTAGGTGTGGACATCCCTGTATTTTTAGGAATCATAGATTCTTATGCTTTGCATCTTCTTGAAGTAGGATTTCCCTTGAAAAGGATAAAGTCCAGCAGAAGAAGAATAATGTAGAGGACAAATGTATCAAACAGCAAAATGCTGTTGTTGAAATTATAATCCTTTCTGAGGAAGTAGTCATTCCTGAGACCTGTGCATACCCTATAAAAACATTACAACCTATTCACTCAATTTAAAAACAGAATCCCAAACTGAGACATTTGGTTCTCTGTATGAAAAAATTTGATTGATAGGTGGTGGTAATAATTTTGTCTGGAAATTTAAAAAAAAACTAAATTAGGAGAACTTAAAAACATTCTTAATCAAGCAACTCTTACTTGCTTTGCTAGCATGTTTCAGCTGTGTTTCATGTGAGTGCATGTGTGTAGGTGTTTTTGTGTTTTTTCTATTTCTTTTTTGACTATTTTATTTCTATAGAGATAAAGAAAGTTTGTGTGGTTGAGTGGTAAGGAGGTAGGAAATATTAGGGAGGAATTGGGCAGTAAAAATATAATATTGAAATATTATGTGCAAAAATGTTTTTAAATGTACTAAATAAATCTTTATAATATAACAAACAAGAAAATAAAAGTATGTGCAATATTTTACAAAGAATTTTTACTATGTTTAAACATCAACAGTTTACATAATAATGGCAAAAACTGTTGTCCAGGTAATAGACTTTTAAAAGGAATCCACAGAGGATATGGAGTACTCCATAGTCATTTTTGTACTGATTATTTTAAATTCCATCATGACCCCTTCTTTTCCTGAGCATCCCTGAAAATTGGTAGTGCTTGTCTTACACTCAAGTTTCACTATCATGTGCAATAGCTTATCCATGCTTCTTCACTCCTCAGAGAGCTCAACTACAGGCAAAATGACTCTTGTTTTTCTGGAGATATTAAAAACATATGCCAGTGACTGAATTTAAATTATTACTTTATTGATACTAGTATTCATCTCATTACCTGTTTCTTCCCTATTGCCAGTGGATCCACTGGTTTATAGTGTCACTGCCCACTGGTTTATAGTGGTTTATAGTGTCACTACAAGGAATTATGACATGCTGAATTATTACTATGTGTAGAAAATTTCTACTGTCTGTAAGAAAAATAATCATCATTTTTATCAGGGAAATGTTGGAGTTGACCTGGTCTAGTTACTTTGAAAGACACATACCAGAGATTTCCATGTTAGAGTCCTTTGCTTGTTGGGAATTGTATACTTTGCAGTTCCTGAGAAAATGTGGCATTTCCTGTGTTAGTAAAGCTTTCAGACTGCCTTTGTTCCTCTATGATCCCTAGAAGTCTAAAAGGATTAGAGCCGGGCAGTGGTGGCACATGCCTTTAATCCCAGCACTCAGGAGGCAGAGGCAGGTGGATCTCTGTGAGTTCTAGACTTGCCTGGTCTACAAAAGCAAGTTCCAGGAAGGGCTTCAAAGCTGCAGATAAAGCCTGTCTCAAAAAAATATGGAAGTTTAATAAGACAATGTGTCTTAGTCATTAATATTTTATACATACATAATTGCAAATATCATTGTGTCCCAGTAAGCATCATTGTAATGATTCTAGCATCTGTCATTATGATCTGTTAGTAATAAGAGCATAAAAGTCTGATTGCATACAATAAACTTGTCACAGCATTGACTTTACTATAGCCCCTCTATCTTGGCATGGTTTAAGTTAAGTTCTCATTCATCAAAATAACATACTCTTGATTCAATAACTAAACACTGGTGCTTACAATTGCTGTATATTTGGATTCTTATCTTTATTGAAAGTTTATTTTCTCAATCATAACAGACTCATTTCATATTCATCTAATATTGCTTTTTTCTTAAATATAATTGAGAGATAGTGAAAAGTAAATTCACAGATTCCTGATGTCCCCAAACTGCCCAATCTGCAGGTTCACTGTGGTCATTATATGTCACTGGCATCCGTGTGGGCTGACCTTCAATGTGCCATTACGCAACAGACAGTGGAACCCTTGGTGCTCACCTCTGCACTGTTCTGTTCAGTAAATTGTGATTGTCTTGATCTCACTAGGATAGTATTCTATAGTCATATAATTCTACAAAATTTCTTCACACCTAGCTGTATAATTATTATAACATCTAGAGAAGGCGCTGGACTAGAACATTATATTCTCTTGTCCTTTTACAAATGCCTCAAATTGTAGACCATTAACACAGAAACAACACCAATCACCACTTCTCCCATTGATCCTTCCTTATCTCATAGGCAAAATATAGAAGATTACCTACTTTCAACAGCTACAGAGAGTTATATTGCTCTGTTAAAATTATGGAATCAATGTTAACAAGAAAGTGTCACCAAATTAGGAAAATGTATTGTAACTGTGTTGCCAATGGGAAGGGAATTGTACCAGAGACGATAAACTACACCAGCTGGTATGTACACAATAGGCAACTAGACTTACCAACAGCTGAGGGTACATAAAACATCTGCAGTAGAATCTTTAATGAATTATTTGGTTGCAAATCATTCTTTCAAAATGAAAATATCATACCCATATTATGTGAAAAATAATAATCACCTGTACCCTATTAGAGACAGTTACATATTGTAGAGAACATGCCTTCTCCTATATCTCTGAAAAATAATATTAATGGAAGAGTTGACTCCTCCTTAATCTGTGAGAATATAAAGAAATTGTCTTTCAGATAATTTAGAATTCCCTGAGATTTGCAACTGAACTAAAAATCATCACCAATTGAAGAATTACAGACATTGTTTGAAAAATATGTAAAGGATTTTTCTTATATTTAGTACACCAGATTAAAAGTAGGATATTTTAGGTATTTCATATGTATCTTACATGTTCCAAAGGAAAGTAATGGAATGTTTTTTCAAAAGTAAACAAATAGTAATTATTATAAAATATGATGTGGCTAAAAGCCTCTTGAGAATTTCTTGAATAGGAAAAGGAAACCACATGTTCTAACATTTAAAAAGCCATAAGAATGTTTATGAGTAAGCACATGTGGAAGTCCACAATCTTATATAATCTAAGGGATATATTATAGTTGTGAAAAGCCTCAGAATTTATTCATTTTCTCCCTTGGTCTTAAATACTTCTGTAGGGAGGTTTATGTCTGAGTTCAAATGAAGTATCATTTTCATGTCTCTGGCACAGTAAGACATAGCAGGTGGTTCAGATTTCTAAACAGTTAGCTATTGTTGATATTCTAATTAACAATAACTCTAAATTTGAGGTTCCAATAAGAATCTGTATCTCACAATCAATAATATATTACTAGTATATCTTTATCATTTCTTGGTTGCTCCTTGCCCCAGTTAAATTGAGAGTTGTTTTCAGCGAATTTACAGATAATACATTTGTGGTAAGGTCCTGTGAATGTTTCTTCAAGACAGACATCCTCCTGCAGATACAACTATGTAAGGACACCTGAGAACAGTAAACAAACATCAACACCAGTAACACATTAAAAGGCATATGTCCAGTTATTGCAGAATAGAATAAAATAGTCCCAAACTAATCCAGAATGTAATATAATATTGGTTTCTTTATATCTAGGTAGACTCACAGATCAGCAGTCTTCTGCTTGAGTGGTGAACTAGAACTGAATCCAGCAACCAAGGGGCCACACACCCTTTTACATTGGTATTTATAGTACATCTGACAATGCCCAATGTGAGCCACTCTCTTAATGGCTATCAGCAGTAGAAGTTCCCAAAGCACCTCTCCCTTTTGTCCAAATAAAAGAGTTATAAGCCTATTACAAAACTATGCACAATAATAACTAATATCAAGTATAAAAATTAAAATTACAACTAGCATTAACACCATCAAGCAAGAAACATATACTAAATTTTTGATAGTTATCCTCTCCTGAGGTGTCTAAGTCTTGCATTAAAAGTGCCTTGGCTATGTCATGAGAGTAAAGTAACTATGATTATGTAGACTTCAACCCCATCAAATACCTGAGAAATTAAATAATACTGCTTGAGTAAACAGGAAGTACAATCAAGCAACTTCCAAAAATCCCAAGAAATGACAGAGTCAACCAGCTACCTGGACAACCACCCAAATCTTATTAGCAATGTTGGGACAAACAACCTTGTCTAAGGTCTAGAGTAGTTGACAAACCATTTTTCAGAAGCTGGAAAGTTTACAAAACCACCTTAGCATATTGGCAAGGTTTTGCAATCTTTATGATTGTATTATGTTTCTCTAGGGGTGCATTTTATCAACGGTTGAGGCAACGGAAAATTCTTTGCCCAAAGACCAGTTTTGTCAGGAAGAAAACAAGTTTTAAGTGGAGTATCTTTGGTGCACAACATTCTCTAGGGAATAGATTGGTGCTGCCAGGAACAATCATGTTTCACATCCTAAGTTTTGTAAGTGGAATATTTAACAGTTCTTTAAAGTGGCTGAAGATTACCTATCTATGTGGAATGTAATCTCTGTGCATCTAAAGAATCTAATTAGTCTAAAAATTAGTATGACAAACATGAATGACTATTGACCTATAATACTTAGTGGCTGTATAAATTAAAGACTGAGACTTCATATTAAAATATTGAACAATCTTTAAACAGCAGTGCAATAAATGACTACAATGACCTCCAAATGTAAAGAATGTATAAGTATCTGCATCACAGCTACAAATGTGTAGTATAATATGATAAATATACTATAAAATTGCATCAAATTGTAAAATATCTTAAGCAGAGGTAGAAATATGCATGTATACAATTGGACAAAATAAATTTGCATAGGTGCACAAATAATGTAATCAAAAATAGGAGTGTACCCAATATAATAAATATAATTTGAATTTGAATCAATTTAAAAGAATCTATACCTGATAGTCATCAGTCTGACTATGGGACCAGGCCAGTTCAGCCACCATCTATCCAGCTGCCCAGGGTCCTAGCTGGGGTCATCCCCATGGACTCCTGGGAAATCTTCCAGAGCCAAGCCTCTTGGCTCCCTCAATTAAGATATATCCTTCAATGCTCCCATACCCGTCCTTCCTCCATCTCAAGCATCCCACTGCCCCAAACTCTCCCAACACTTCCATTGTCCCCCTCTCTCTTCCTCCCCTCTTCCACTCACATTCCCAGCCCAATGCCATCTGGCGACAGATGGAGTTAGAGACAGAAACCAACATTGGAGTGCTGGACTGAGCTCCCAAGAACCACTTGAAGAGCAGAAGGAGGGAGAATATGAGCAAGGAAGTCAGGACCACAAGGGGTTGGTCCACCCATTGAGACAGTGTGCCTGAGCCAATGGGAGCTCACCAACTCCAGCTGGACTGGGACTGAATGAGCATGGGATCAAACTGGACCCACTGAATGTGGCTGATATTTGGGACAGACTGAGAGGCCAATGATAAAGGCACTGAGATTTGTCTCTAATGCATGTACTGGCTTTTTGGGATCCTATTCTATTTGGATGCATATCTTCCTAAGCCTTGATGTTGTGGGGAGGGCCTTGGAATTCCCACAGGGCAAGGTACCATGCCCTCTCTTAGGACTGAAGGAGGTGGAGGGAGGGTGTATGGGAGAGTGGGAGTGAAGTGGGAGGAGGGGAGGAAGTGGAAATTTAGATTGGTATTATTTATAAAGTAATAAAAAGATTCTGTACCAATTAAAATAGTCAATAAATAATAACTCACAAGTATTCTCACTATTACTACTATTATTAGAGTGAGTAAACTAACAATACTATACATATTGTCCCATTTAATCCTTTTTCTTCAAAAGAGTTCCTTGAGCCTACATAATTTCCACCCCAATCCCCAACCCTGAACCACTTATCATCAACCCCTAATAGATGTCTCTAACCCTGAGGAAAAACTTTGCTGGGGAATATCATCTAGAATTCTGTCCAGCTGTCATGGTGGGGCCATGTTATTTCTATGGGATTCTGTAAAACAAAAATGACAGTCAAGTTTTAATATTCCTGTCTGGTATAATAGCAAATAGTCTCTGAGTAGTTTGTAGTGCTTTTCTGAAGTTATTATTTGAAGTTCTGGACAGAATAATGTAAAAAGGTGTACCATCTCAATGAGCCAAATTGGAAACATCTTGAACAGCTTGCAAAACAAAAACCAGTCTTAAAGTAGTGCTATCAGCTCCATGATATCATACAATCCTGATGGAATCATTGTTGTGGGGCACAATCTTCTCCCTGGAAGATTCAAAGATTACTGCAGAAAAATTTATTTTTTATTGTGGAAAACTTAAACATTATTCCTATAGACATATATCCAATGAAAGTCATGAAATAAATAAAAATAAGTATAGGGAGAAAAAATTGTCCTAAATTATTTCTACATTCTGTTCCATGCCATATGGCTCCTGCTATGAGACAGAAATTCTGAATTTTTCTTTTAACAACTACAAAGACAGATTTGAGTTTTAAGTTACTTTGGCTTATTAGTATACTAAGAAATATAGATATAGATATTCAGGTAATGAAATTTTACCATTCAGAGTGAATGGTAATATAAGTCAGATTTCTCTTTGCTTGGTAATTCTTTCTGGATAGCTATCATTTTCTCTTTGGGAATCTAGATGTCCAAGGTCTCTCAGCTTCTGAAGATGAACATTTTCCTATAAAGATAAGAAGAGAACCCTGCCCCAACTCTTATGAAGTTTTCTTACCACCTGTAAGATTGCCACCTCTGTGGATGAGTTGTCATTTCTCTTTCTTAAGAAGTTTCTCTGTTTCAAACCAAATCTTTATTCATTGTGATAGAATCCATAGTTTTTCTACTCCTATGGAAATAAGAGCAAAACCTCTTCCCCAGTGCAGCACATCTCCTGGTTTCTATTCTGAGGTCAATAATCCTTGAAATACATCAGCTGATTTAATTCAGAAGTTTTTTTTTATTATCCAATGACTCTCTGCAGCTGTTGTTCTGTTCTCATTAGTATTTAGAAAATTCAAGGTTAATGAAGCATTATGCAATCTATTTCTGGGATAATTTTTTGTTCCTTTCTCTTTGTTTAATGTATCTTTTATAGTTTGATTTGATCTTATAATTGCTTGATCTGTAGGATTGTTTGGTATACCTGTAATGTGCTTCATATTAAAATAAGCAAAAATGTTCTATTATTTTGGGAGATGAACTGAACCATTGTCTAACTTCTTTTGTAGAGGCATACCCATGATAGACATAAGTTCTTGTAAATGTGTGATTACTGAATCAACCTTTTCTGAACTGAAAGCAGTTGCCTATTGACCATCTGAATAGGTATCAATGTTGTGGTGGACATATTTTAATTTTCCAAATTCTTTTAACTAGAACACATGCATAGTTTGTTTCCATGTAATAGAAAACTTTTATTTTAAACCTTTCCTATTGACACTATGCTTTTTATGAAATTCTGAGGTGTTCACACATTTCCCATTAATAATCAATCAATTTCTGCATTACCTTGTGCTAGAGAAACTGACAGATATGTATGAAATAAGATGTGTGTTATGTATTTGGCACAAAGCCTATTCCCGAATCTGTCTTGAACCTGAATAAATAACAAAGCCTCGTCTGTATAATATGGCATAAATTCAGAAGTTTCAATATGCAAAACAACACTTGATACATAGAGCAAATCAGTAAGTATATTGAAATGTTCATAAAATCCCTTATTACCATGAGAATAAAATACAATACTGACTGACAAAATTATAAGGGCTTTGTTCCACTTTAATTAAACCTTCAGATTTGCACCCTGCCTTATCTGATTTGTATTGGTAAATAATTTACAGGCTTGAGTTATTGTTGTGTCACATACAATGCAGGGAAGGATCCAATTAGCACTCTGTATAAGGTCAAAACTATCCCTTTTGGGATAATTCCTATTAATCTCTTTGAAAAATAGCATATATCTTTGACAGCATTCTTTGTCTTCCCATAATATGTTTAATTTCATTACTAGTAAAAGGTATTATAATCTCTGCCATGTCTATTCCAGCCAACTGAAAAAGTCTCAATTTTCTTTTTTTTCATTATTTCAGAATGTTTTACACACAAGGTTTCATTTTACTTTTTACTCAATTTATGTGGTAAAAAGATCCATTCTAAGATAATATTTTCCTCTGTGCTAAAATTCCTGTAAAGGAAATTCTGGAGGGCTATATGACTAGAAAGCAGATAAGATTTTGATCCTCCTGATCCATAAGTGCCTCCTGTAATTTCTCTTAAATCAAAGTCAAATCTTTCTCAATTTTAGTTGTTAATTTCCTGAGACTATTTAAGTCTCTGTAACCAGACAAAGTTTTTTTTTAAATAAATTATTAGATCAGGTGCTATCCAAAATGTGGGTATAGATGGAAAACAGCTCCTAGCAGTCTTTTAAGGTCATTAAGTGTCCACAATCAATCTCTCCTAATTTTTGCTCTTTGTGTTCCAATTTTAAAGTTAAAGCCTTCTTTTTGTTTAAAAAGAAAAGGGGAAATGGTGGAGGTCCGCCTATCTTTGTATTGCTTTTATTGGTTAATAAAAAACTGCTTTGGGCCTGTTAAAAGGGCAGAACTTAGGTAGGCAGGGAAGACAGAACTGAATGCTGGGTGAAAGAAAACAAGAGTCAGAGGGAGACACCATGGACCCACTGCCAGAGATATACATGCTTAGATTTTGCTAGTAGGTAATGACCTCGTGGTGATATACAGATTACTAGAAATGGGTTAAATTATTGTGTAAGAGTTAGCCAATAAGAAGTTAGAGCTTATAGGCCAACCAGTGTCTTAATCAATACCATTTCTGTGTGGTTATTTTGGTGCTAAGCTAGGTGGGTGGCTGGGACAAACAAACAGCTTTCACTCCTTGCAACAGAACCTGAAGGAAACCATGCATATATCCACCTGGAAAGAAGAACTAAAAACATTACCTAAAAATTGAGAGCATAGGTGTAGGTTAAGGAGAAAAAGCAGAAGGAGAAGAGGAGAGGAGAAGGAGTTGGGGGAGAAGAACTTGAGGTAACAGAATAGTCAAGATGGAAGAAAGTGATAGATGAGAGCAAGGAAAGAGATATTTTGATTGAGGGAGGCATTATGGTTCTAGGAAGAAACATGGCACTAGAGAAATTTGCAGTAATCTACTAGGATGATTCCAGCTCAGCTTGTAAGCAATAGAAGAGTGGGTGTCCAAAGTGGCCTTGTGGTGTAATCAGGCTGATGAATATCACCATATAACCTTTGTCCAGCAACTGATAGAATGAGAGGTGTAGACCTACATCACAACTCTGGATTGAACTCCAAAATTCCAGTTGAAGAATGGGAGGAGTGAGAAAATGAGCAGAGAAGTTAAGATCATGATGGGTACAACCACTGAAACAATTTACCTGAGCTAATGGCAACTCACCACCTTCAGCCAGACAGGTAAGAAAGCAGCATAGGTTCAAAGTGGTCTCTCTGAATGTGGGTGACATGTTCTCAGCTGTAGCAGACTGTGGGGCCAAGAGCAATGCATCAGAATTTATCCCTACTGCTTGTACTGGCTGTTTTGAGACCTTTTCTTTTTGGATGGATATCTTGCTCAGCCTAGATATATTAGGGAAGGCCTTGGACCTTCCCCAAAGCAATGTGCCTTACCACCCTGAGGAGTAGATGTAGGATGTGGTGGGGTTAGGTAGATTGAATGGGAGGAAGGGAGAGAGTGGGAAATGGAATTTGTGTGTGAAATGAAAAAAAAGATAGCTTGTTTTCTTTTTCAAATAAATAAAAGAATTCACAGAAGATAACTACTGAAATTCAATAACTTACCTTATTAGATTAATAATTTTCTGATTGGGTGCTGCCTCTTAGAAAAGACCATGTGGTTCACTGACTATGAGTCCATTTCTGCCTGCTTGTAATTCTCATATGTGCTTCCACAAGTTATCCCTAAAATAACAGCTATGTGTATTTTCCCTACTGTATGTGTGGTTTACTCTTGAAAATATTTTATCTACCAGACATATTTATAGGTGTTGATATTCAGAAAGATGATTGGTGCTTACTCTATGTAATTCTGATGAATAGAAATAAGTATAGTACAATGACAGCCAATTTAGGAGATGATGGTGCAGAGAGATCTAATGGGAGCTCACCAAGGCCAGCTGGACTGGGACTGATGGAGCA
>LOEQ01015362.1:0-15649 GCA_001685075.1 Bramus lutescens
AGAGAGAGAGAGAGACAGAGAGAGACAGAGAGAGAGACAGAGAGAGAGTGACAGAGAGAGAGAGAGCAGAGAAAGCCAAATCCAGAAGAGGAAATGCTGCTGTCACCCCAGAAACACTGCCGATGTCAGGAAACTCAACTCTAGCCCCTGACCTTCGCTGCTCTTGAAATTAGAAAGGATGAGTGACCCCTGTGCTATGTATTTAGGTGAGGGAGGTATTTTTCTAAAAATTGTTTTTGTTTTTAATAATAAGATTATTTTGATTGTATTTTTTATCTCATTAAGCATTCAGAAACTTGGGGAGTTTTTGACTTAGAATCTAAGAACACAGAAACAAGAGAGTAACTCTGTGCTAAAAGAACAGAAAACAGTATGAAGACCTGAACTGTAGAGAAAAGATTTTTGTCTCTACCTGTCCAAATATGACCGAGATATTTATGAGATAGGCCATTTATGAGTTATTGGTTTCTGTTTCCTTCCTTTTTTATACCAAGTAATTTAAAAATCCATAATGTTTACAAATTAAAGATTCTTAACCTTCCAGGAACAAATACTGTGCTTTCTGAAGGAAATATTTGAAATTTCATCCAAGCAGTTTTTAATATTTTCCAGTTAAGTTAAAAGCAAAAGTCAGGTCTCAGATAAAATACAGCTGCCATTATATATTTACTATAGCTGAGCAACTATGCGTGAACAGACACCTCGCCTTGGCTAAAGCCAGTGGATTGGAGAGAACCTTGAATAAACAAACCAAGCACATGGAGCAGGGGTAGACAGAGGCGGGCTGCCTGGGTCACTGATCATCCGCTGTGATTGTCACAGCTCTGGAGTACTCAGCCATTCTCCCTCAGTGAAAAATTGTGATAAACAAAATCTTTGTGTTAAAAACCTGGCACTGTCTTACCCACAGGCACCCAACTACACAGAATTTGAAAACACAAACCGTAGAAACCAGGTTGAATTATAAAACAAGACACATCCAGAAAAGGGGAGAATGAGACACAGATGTGCACTCAGAGAAGGCCACAGGAAATTTTTGGGAGAAACTGATATAACACAGCAGAGTCTAAGACATTGGTTCTAATAGATCACCAGAAGCCAGGAAAGACAGATGAGATATTCCTCAACACAAATGCAGGAAGAACTGAAGTAAGTAGCCCTTGATTTCAGACTTCTAAGAGACAGTACCCTCCTGTTGTTTATGACATGTGGTTTGTGGTAATTTATGTGTTAGCTTGTCCCATTGTTTCTATTACTATGCTATCATCATTGATTGTTAATATGATTGAGTATTATAATAGCAATATGTTATTATGTTTTAAGACTTCAAAAACCTTATTTGCCCCATAAGAAGAGCCACAGACTTCTAATGCTAGGGTTGACCAAATTATTTAGATTAGCATCATTCTACAAGTAGAAACATTCAATGAAGTATGCCAAAGAATTGCTTTAATGCATATTAGCTAGAGTTAAAATAAATTAGAAACAGTCAGAGTTAAATGTATTGAACTAACAATATAGAGCTAATAAGATGCCAAGAATCTAACCCCGGGAGGGTGGGTACAGACAACAAGAGTTATTACATAAAGCACCATGAGCATGAATGACATATGAAGCAGAGCGATCATTAAGAGGAGAGCCAAGAGAGCAGAAGCTAATAAAAAATTAATAAAATCATTAATAAAGGAGTCCTGAAGGAGTGAATTAGATGTTTGAACTAACAATGCCCATACTCAAACCACTTAATTCAGAAAAACTACTTAAACTTCATAAATACAAAAGACAAAATTCCCAAAGGTTGCTAAAATCCTGATGAGTGGATTGACAGAAGCCTTAGAATTAACTACCCCAGAGAAGAGAAGACAGCAGAAGAATATACACTTCGTGTCTTGAGAGACAATATCTGTCAACCCAGGATTATATCTCCAGTTGGGCTTTCAATCACAACTGAGGTAAAATAGGTTTTCAGTCAAAGGCTAAACCACGCACAGATTTCCGTGAAAGCCCATTTTAGAAGTCCTTCAAGAGCAAGGGATTTAACTTAGGAGAATGTAGTGACACATGAAATAAAAAGTATACATTAAGGTATAAAGTATACATTTAAAATAAAGTGAAAGTATAAAATAAAAATAATTAATTTCTCAGTGTCTTGATATCAAAACATAGTGACATCAATGAAGGTGTGTGTGTGTGTGTGTTTGTGTGTGTGTGTGTGTGTGTGTGTGATACTCATCAGGCTGAGGGTCACTGTCCAGTGAGCATCATGTTTTCACCTGTCTCAGCCTCCCCAGTACAGGAATTACAGCCCTCCCAAAACTTTCTTCTTTTCTAGACTTGGATTCTAGGGATTGGACTCAAGTCTTTATGCTTGCAAGGCCAGAAGATGAGAGACTGAGCTATCTGAACAGTCCCAGCGGTGGCAAATTCTATGTGTTTAGTTTCAAAATATAGACATGGGAGATGATCGGGGAAATTACTGAGTTAAAACGTTTAGTGACATGTTGAGCAAGGTCTTTGGGATTATGCATTCATGTTAAACATTGTTAAGGGAAGTATTTTCTAAAGATTAAGGCATTACATTCAACACTTTGGAAAAACAGATGAATATAATACATAGTCTTAAATTTATAAAAAGAATAAGGAAGAACAAAGAACTTGAATAGTATCAATGTCCTGGTGTAGGAGGTCCTTCTGTTAATGTGTTGCTTTCATTGGTTAATGAATAAAGAAATTGCCTTGGCCTTTTGATAGGGTAGAACTTAGGTAGGTGGGAAAGTAGGAACTGAATGGTGGGAGGAAGAAAGGAGGAGTCAGAGAGAGATACCATGGAGCCACCAGAGTCAGGCATGCTGAACTTTTCCCAGTAAGCCACTGCCACATGGTGATATACAGATTAATGGAGATGGGTTAAATTAATATGTAAGAGTTAGCCAATAAGAAATTAGAGCTWATGGGCCAAGCAGTGTTTTAATTAATACAATTTGTGTGATTATTTTGGGTGTAAGCTAGCCAGGTGGCCAGGAAGAATAAGCGGGCCTCCCCCCATGCAACAATGTCCACTCCATTAGTATAACAAAATAAAACATACTGGGTGACTTGTAAACATAGATTTATAAACATAAATATAAATGTTGTACTTGTCCACAGTTCTCAAAGCTGAAAGTCCTGTATCTGGAAAGTGTGAGCACCTGGAATCTGCTTTTCTGCTTCTGCTTTAAACAGAAGAAGGGCTGGAAAGTGTAAGTCCATCCTTGCAAGCCTTTCTCACTGGCATCAGCCTTGTTATGAGCAGGTTTGGGACCTTACGTCACACACCACTTAAGCGCTCCATCTCCCTGGGCTGTTGTATTGGGGATTAATTTTCCATCACAAAAGTCTAAGTGATAAAAAGGGATTTAAAGAATAAAAAGAGAAATTACCTTATGGTAGCAGGGCCTTCATTATATATGTTATATGAATACATTCAAATAAAATAATAGTTTCAAAATTATAGTTGGATGGAACACCTTGTTTGAAGGAGAAATATTGCAATTTCATGTAAAGACATTTATAAGAAACACAAATAAACAAATGCTTCAGTAAGGCTGAAATTAAAAGTACACAAATAATACACACCCAGCAATGACAATGTACAAAGTCAGATAGCGATAGTATATAGGAATACTGATTTCAAGTTAAGTATTTCATTTTTATAAAGTAGATCATTTTAATACATGTAAGCTTCAGATGTTGAATTCTTTATATTAGTATATCTTAAAAACCTAAAATAGTACCTGTACCATAATAATTTCCAGATATATACATTAAATGAACTTGATTTAATACAAAGAGAAAGCACGGTGAATTAATATAATCCTGCATCTATGTGCCATTAACAACCACATGCTATAACAGCACACATTATGTTATATTAATATAATAAGGTACATGCACATACACACAGCCTGAGAGAAACAGGCATTTTGAGAGAAATTGTCAACCCTGAAAGGAAATCCTCAATGCCATCTGTCAGACAAAGCCACCTGTTTGACCTAGACAATATGAGTGCGAAATTACAGGTACCCTGACTCCTACCAATCACGCTGTGGGAAATAGCATGCGTGTGTTCTTTGCTTATTTAATAATGACACTAAATGCATCGATGAATCAGTCCTTTTGTTTAGCTGAATCCCTGATGCTACAGGACAAGGTGATCTTCAAATTCTGTCTTCGGTGGGATTATGTTGCCGTCTCCTCCACATTCTTCGGTAGCATCTGGCAAACATGCAACGTGCGTTGTTAACTCGACTCTAGGTGTAAAATTAGTCCAGGTTCAGCAGAGAGTGTGGGAGCAGCTGGTAGGGAGCGAGACCCACAGGATCCACTACGTGAATGTACTTCAACAAGATGTCTGACTCACTTTTGCTTCTGAGCCTTTTCTCGTCTTTGAAGCTGCTGAGAAATTCCAGAAGGGTTTGCACAGACCGCAAAGGAGTGTAAATGGAAGGATTCTAGCACAAAAGAAACTGTACACTTCTGACAGACACAGCTCTGTTGGGCTGGAAACATAGACTCATCCTATTTTTCTGGAACCATCACATAAAGTGATACTCACGGCAAATTCTGCCTTTCGTGCAGCTTTTCAGTCTTATTTTTGACTTTTTCTTACATATAGCCCTCCTGCCATTGTAACTCTCTGTAATAGTCTGCTAATGGCTCAGTGAAGGAATGCAGTAAGGCAAGGGAACTTGGGTAATATAAGCATGGAGAGATCATTATTGATCCACTAAATATAAAGTTCAGCAATTAGGATACATTTGCATCTGGGCAAAATTAAATGTTTAGCCTGTACAACGTGTTCCACCTTCATTGCATCTTATCATTAGAAAGTCATAGCCCAAAGTCTTTTTCCCAGGTAAAAGCCTACTTAGCCCACTGGACTAAGATATGAATGTTCATTAATGGTGGTTTCTTTAATGGTTCATTTATAAACAAAGCATTTTATTAATGGCTTCATTTTCCCATCCAAGGGCCAAATCCACAGAACTTACTTATTATAATAAATTGTTTGAACACGTTGCTGATAGCATTCATAAAGGTTAGATTGAAAGGCCCAGGAGATAATGTCAAAGTGAAATGAGTGTGTAATGAAAGTGTGCTTGCTGATATTGATGTAATCTGTAGGGTGATAACAAACACTGCAAGGGACGGCATATTTCTCAACAGAAAAACCTTTTCATTCCATTTAAAGATAGTACGCAGAAGACCTGCAGAGACATCCGCCATTAATTTACTCTGGAATATTGAAGGGAACTTGGATCTTCTGAGATGGAGGTACTTGGCAGTGAGTTTAAAGCCAAGCATTTCTCTCAGGAGGAGAGTTTTCTATCCCATGCTTAGGTGTTTTGGTGAAAATAACAGGTCTGTATGAAGATCACTTAATCAGAAAATCTATTTTCATAACAACATCTACTGGCAGAAGAACACATTTTCAAGAAATAATATGGGAAGGAAAATAAGAGAAACTTGATGATAGACTCAGCTTTGCAGATGGGACCCAGCGAGTCATACATTCTGTGATCTGGATTTATAACCATGCCGGTCTGGAGAAGCCCACCCTCATGAACCATGGAGACTGCAGCTGCTCAGTGGTGGGTTAACTCGAAGAGAAGGTGGCGCAGTTTGGGAGGCAAGACCATTTCCTGTGAAGATTAATTAGCAGGACAAAGAAAAGAAACCAACGCTGAGAGTCCTACTTTCATGGTGTTGTTGAGACAGGACATTAACTGAAAACTGCATTACTGCCATATCCTTTGCCCCAGCGGACCAGAAACCACAGATTGTTAGTTCAAAGGTATCACGTGAATGGCTCAGACAGAATCTTTGCTGCCCTCTGAAGCTCCACAGTCAGGTCTCCATCGTCCGCTTTTCTCTCAATACTTTTATCTCACAAGCTTCCACGAAGAGCCGATTGGGCTTTGCACGCTCAGTGACTTTTCCAGTGCAAAGTTCCAGTTACTTGCACAATTCCCCACGAGACAACATAGTAAGTCGGTCACAGCAATAGCCTACTTTCTGGTACAAGGTTCTGCCCTAGTGATGAGAAAGGAGGTGTAAATTCGCTAAGCAGTTTACAGTAAAAAAGACCCCAAGAAAGTAAAAATACTTTTGCTTATCTAAAAACCAAAAGCTTTTCTTGGCCCTTTTTGGCAGTCAGAGATGCCAAAGAGCTGGAGGCTCTGATCTTTTACTTGATTCCTAAATGAGTTAAGGATAGGATTTGAGGAGGGGATGCTGGAACAATAACCAGGAGAATGAAATCTCTGGCCCCATGATCCTGGTCAATCACATGCTAATGAGATGGGAAGAATAACTAGGCATTTGATGGAATACTGTGGTTTTCCTTCCCAGAACCCCAGCTCCTAATGCGAGAGTCATAAATTTACCTAAAGGTCTCAAACCTCGGTCAACTGACTAATTGAGGCATCTATTTACATAACAAAGCTGACCTGGCCACCAGGTTCTCCCAGCATCCTTCAGACCCTACATATTACAGGGTACATCTGGCATTCCTGACCCCCTCCTGTAACATCTCCAGCCCAGATCCTGTGGTGCCCCTTCCCTAGCTGTCCTTTCCTATATAATCTAGCCATTTTGGTTACTTGGCCCTTTTGGTCTATCCTTTGCTCTCTTGGCCAGTCTCTTCACCCAGGTTACCCCTCTTGGTCAGTGGTTCCTCCTACCCATCTCCCCGCTCCTTAAGTGGCATGGTTCAGGGCCATGTCTACTCTGGACTCTCCCAGACGGCCTTGCCTCTGATTGTACTCTCCTTTCTGTATACAACACGCTTTCTTTTCCACCACGCCTAGGCGCAGTCATCTCCTTCCTTTTTTCTATTGATTTTTTTTTCATTTACTGACCAGTTTTTCGAATTATTTAGAAAAATCATATCTTCTTTTTTGTTTTCGTCTATTCCTTCTCTAATCCTGCTTTTCTTAACACTTTAGGCTCCCCCGCCAACAGTTTAGGCTTCCTGACTCTGTTAAAGCCTTCCTCCAGGCCATGGCTTTCCTGTGGTTTGTCTGACCTCCATGACAACTAAAATGGTTTGTCCTCCCATTCCTCTCTTTCATTCCCCCCCTTCAGGCAGCTTTGGGGGCATTAGAGCTTATCTGCCTTGAGGTTTTATCTTAAGCTCTAATAAAATTGACCTTGAGCTACTGTTGAAGTCCATACTCAAATCCATTTATTCTTTGGCTCCTTTTCTTATTTGACTGTTTTGTCATAATCCAACTTGGTTTTGAGTTATTTTATTTATTGCTATTCCTTGGGTGCCTGTTTTCTAATGAGTGATAGAAAGGGTGTGGATCTGGATAGGAGAGGAGGTGGGCAGAATAGAAAGAGGGGAAACCATAATCAGAATGAAGAAGAAGAAAATGTATTTTCATTTCCTGTTGCTGCTGTGTTGAGATAGGGTTTCTGTGGGTGACAGTCCTGACTGTTGTGGAACTCTCTTTTTAGATCAGACTGACCTCAAAATCACAAAGATCTGCCTGCTTCTGGCTCCCCATGCTGGGATTAAAGGTGTGGGCCATCACATCCAGTTCGAAATAAATAAATAAATAAAATAAATCTATTTTCAATAAAAGGGAGAAAATAGACTAAGAGTCCCAAAAGGGGACCCCAGTCTTCCCTATGTCACTAGTTGAGTTTATGTTACAGTGATAAAACACTTTCTCTAGTTTTGGTCAGTGTTTTATGAAGGAAAATGAGGACATGATGAGGCCCAGTTGAAGACAAGGGTTTTTTTTTTTTTTTGTAGATATGACCGAGTGCACAGTCAGAGGCATCTGGAAGATTCCAGACTGAACCGGCCCAGTAGAATAGATCAGGCCTTGAGTGGAGAGAAAGACAAGGAGAGCTAGAGAGGAAGAGAGGAGGGGGAGATGAAGAGAGGTCCGGGAGTGAAGTTAAGAGCAGAACCAAGAGACCCAAAAGAGCTGTAGCCAAAATGGCTGAGGCTGTGTGGAAAAGAGATGCTGGGGGTGGGGGGAGCTAGGCACAGAGGCTAGGGAGGTTTAGGGTGAGTGCAATGTGAGAAGTACTGAGAAGCCAGAACTCTGTAATAGGTCCCTGCAATGTGGAGAGCCTGGTGGTCAGAATCTGCTTTGATATGCTAATAGACATAGACTCCTTGGCCATTTGCTTTAGGTTTCTGTGAGACCTAACAACTTACATGTCCACATCAGAGTCCCTCATCAAGGCAAGGCAGTGCCAGAGTTCAAATCGGAAGCCTGGAGACAGGAACAGAATCAGAGAGCATAGGGAAGGTTTGCCTCTTAGCTTCCTCTCCACAGCCTGCTCAGCCTGCTTTCTTGTATATGTCAGGTTTACCTGTCCAGGGCTTGCACCACTCAAAGGGGGCCTCTTATCTCAAACAGAAATTAAGAAAACACCCCAATGGGCATGCCTACCTCGTAGTCTGATGGAGGGATCCCAACTGAAGTTTTTTCTCTTCTTGGTGACTGACTTTAGCTTGTGTCTAGTTGGCAAAGGCTAAGCAACACACTAGGTGACAGAGAAAGAATTCTGCAGTGGCTGTTGTGCCTGTGGGAGCTTAAATTGTTTTGCTCTGGGTGGAAGTAGCTGCACCTTCCCTGCTCCTTCATACAATGTGGAGTGAGGGTCATAGAAAAAGGAACCCTGGTGAGATACTGTCCTGCAGGGGTGCAGTGGTGGAGTTGTGGCTCACATGGATCATTGTAGGTTTATAGCCTTACCTAAGGTCATTCTCATACAGTAAAAGAAACTGGGCTCCAACTAGGAGTAATGCAGAGTATGTTTCTTAAGAATAACCAGGAAACATGCAGGCAATGATGCCTAAGAATCAAATTATGATTTTTAATCACAATTTATTTAGTCAATCATTTTCATCATCCCTCATGAACCCCCCAAAGTTTTCTTTCTTAGTGTGGTCCAGATTATTTAAGGCATTTGTTTAAGACCATGGATTCTTAGTTTCAAACCCAACAGATTGTGACTCATGAGAGACAAGACAAGTTTTGGGATTTTCACTTTTGTACCTCAAGAAAGCCATTGTATTGAGACGAGACCAGAGCCTCAGGTGGATAATAAAACACTGATCTAGATTCAAGAAGCTTGACCACACGGGATGACCACAACTCTAGATGAGGAAAGCAGCAGACGGAGAACAATGAGGGTTGGACAGAGCCCAACAGCAATGAGAAAAGCCCTGTGGAGAAACAGGTACCAGAAGTGAACTCAAGGAAAGAGGTGTTTTAGACACATCGGGGAGATGTCATGTTTGAAATAATGCATTTAACAGATTAGGGAGAGACGAAAATGTATGGGAAAAAAAGACAGGGAATAAATGACTTCAAAACAGTCAAGGTACCCTGGGACAAGGAGCTGAGGAGTCTCTGAGTTTCTGTCAGTCTGACAAATGTCCCTATAAATGGACAGCTTACTTACAGTCAAGATCTACATACACTTTTTATCTACACGCAGAACAGTGAAGATCTGGAGCCAAGAGCAAGTTCAAGGACTGAGTTTTAGTCCGCTCAACTTTCCAAGCTATTATTTACTTTTAGAAGGACAGTAATGAATAGTCTACTAACAGATCTTTTCATTTAAGCCTTTGAAGAAAATTGACAACGTTTATACAAAGTAGTGGATTGTTTAGTGAACTAAAGCCTCTGGGCAGTGTTCAACACTTAGAATACCTCAGGATTCTTATTAATTTCTTTATTTTAATCTCAGAAACAGTGAGCAAAGTTATATTAACACAAAATGATAAATAAACTAATATCTTTAACCTTACTTTTTACCCTAGGCTTGCATGTAAACATCAGTGCTCATTTAAAAATTTAAAAGCCTTGATTTCTTTACTTGCTGAATTAGAAACAGACTCAGAGGGTTGGATTCCTAGAAGTGCTTTACTTAAGAACAGAGATTTTCCTTTTTTGTTGTTGTTGTTATATATGCTTTTGGGTCGTCTTTCTACTGCAGCTCTTTACTGATGACCCTTAAATTGGCACAGGCTATAACACCTCTGTTCTGGTGCAAATGGCCCTGACTGATGGTGGAGGTCCACCCAAGCCTCTCTTCAGACAATTCTTTCTCCCACTAAGTGTCTCCAAATTAAGACGACTTGCCATAAAATTGTTCAACTTTAAAATGGGCAAGTTGGAAGTCGTTCAGATTCTCAACCCCTTCAATTTTGGAATGTCAATTTAAGAAACTGAACTTTGAATTTGAACTTTTCATAGAGTAGCAGTTTAAATCACTGTCTCATGATGGTGATGAACAGCCCTCAGCTCCTACGCCAACCCTCAATCCCAGGGGTCGATAATCGGCATGCTACAGTAGTCTGTATTGTTAAACTGTCATGTTCTGGAATTTATGGTCATTTCAGATTATCACACAGTAGGTTAATCGGGATGAAACTTCATCATAAGCCTAGGAGCATACGGTTTCTTTCACTTCTTGATCAATTGACCAAGAGTCAGCAATTTTTGCAGAGCTTCCACCATTGGGCCTGTGATGGGCACAGCCAGAATTGTATAGAGCAAGGAAAAGAATTTTAAAATGTAATTCAATAAATAAAAACCCAGAGACAGATATTGAAGTTCCACCTGAAGGTCAGAAATTCAAAACAGTCAGTCACTGGCTCTTACCATTACCTCAGTCTGAAATGGTGATCCTTCCTCAGCAATCTCAGAATGAGACTGTGTGAGAGCTGTCTCCTCCCATCTTATACTCCTCTCTAGTGCTGGGCTTAAAGGCATGCACCACTACCGCTGGTTTCTACAGCAAACTAGTGTGGCTACTAGGATTGAAGGTGTGTGTTATCACTGCCTGGTTTGTAAGTCTAACCTGGGAAGGTGTTTTACTTTCTGATCTTCAAGCAAGCTTTATTAATTAGGAGACAAATAAAATATCACTACCCCAAAATACACTATAAATGTTATATTTAAGGAAGTCAGGGTCACTACACTGGAATATATTTTAGAATAAAGAATTCAACTTGTGCTGGGTGATGGTGGCTCATGCCTTAATTCCAGCACTTGGGAGGCAGAGGCAGGCAGATATCTGTGAGTTTGAGGCCAGACTAAAAGAGCTAGTTCCAGGACAGGCTCCAAAGCCACAGAGAAACCCTGTCTCGAAACAAAACAAAACAAAAAACAAAAAAAGAATTCAATTTATTAATTATATTATTGTATTGAATAACAACAGAATTCCTAAAATATAAAATTGGACTCTGTGGTGGTTTGAAAATGGTTCCCATAGGCCCATACAGAGTGGCCTTGTTGGCGGAGGTGTGGCTTGTTGGAAGAGGTGTGTCAGTAGGGCTGGATCTCTGAAGCTCAAGCTAATTTACTTCCTGTTGCCTCAGCTCCATTTTCAGGACCATGTCTGTCTTTATGCTGCTATATTTCTCACCACGAGGATAATGGACTCAATCTTTGAAACTGTAAGCCACCTCCAATTAAATGTTTTCCTTTTAAGAGTTGCTGTGGTCATGGTGTCTCTTCTCAGCAATAAAACTCTAACTAAGATAAATTCCATGGGTCTCTTGTTCATGAGTACGGAGAACACAGTTGCTCATTTAGCCTCAATCTCTTCACTTGCCAAAATGGAATCTGAGAGGGTTGAAAATCCATGAGTTCCTTATTTAGAAAGAGGAATTTTGTTAATTTTGTTGTATGTGCTTTTCCATAAGTAATGTCAAAACAGTCTTAAAATAACTCACATTTGAATATGAGTTGTTTTTTTTTTTAATTCGTAAGCTGCATCCTGGTTAAAATCCCTGCAACTTTTAGCTGTAGAGATTAAAATCATCCTGTCTTTCTCCCATCTCACTTCTTCTGACATGTTCGATTGTATAAAGGGGCTAATAAAGACTTAATTGAACTAAGGAAAGGCAGAGAAAGAGTGATACATTTGTTAGCTTTAATTAAGAGAAGGTGTTCTAGTAATAAATCCAGCGACTTCAGGGGCCAGGCAGGAGAGCTAAATACATGAAGATGAAAAAGCTAGTGAAATGAGGTTAAATTTCTTACTTTACCAAATGACATTCCCGTTTTAATTGAAAAAGAAAGAAAGAAAAGAGGAGAAAAAGAAAAGGAAAAGGAAACTAGACTCGTGGTGGACTGGCACAGTGAAGAATGCTTGCCAAAGCCTTACCAATTCCCAACATGTAGAATTGGGTAGAAGTAATAGATCAATAAAATAAGTCTAGGCTTGGGAAGGAGGCAATAAAATATGTGGAAAGGTACACTAAAAAGATGAGCGAAAATCAGGGACCAGGAGTTTTGAGCATTTCAAAGAAATATTTACTTCATGTGGCAAGGGCAGAGTAGGGGAGAAAGGCAAGGGAGAGCCAAACAGCAGAGCCAGTTCAGGTAGTGCTCAAATATCAACCTGTATACTCATGTTTTATCAGAATAAGGAAAGAATGTACTTAGCAATGGGTCAGAGACTCACCCCAGGATGCAAATACAAGTACATTTACATTTCAGATTGGCTATGAAGTGAGCTTTATCAAATATTAGTACTATTTTAATGTCTCAGGACAAAAGCAGTTAAAATTCAAATCATCTGTGTGACAGCCCAGAGTACACACAGTGCTAGGCACTGCAGGTTTCCCTAGGACGCACTGGCTCTAGGAACTTGCAGGGAATAGTACACATTTAGCATAAAGAAACTGTCAAAATGAAATTTTAATCTACCAAGACCTGTCAATGGTATTCATATCTTTTAGTTTCATTAAAGAATACTTGACTAATGAAAAATGTAATTAGACTGTAGGACTCAGCCAACCATAATAAGCTTAATAGAAACAGAGCACCCAAAGGAAGTTCTTAACTTCCAACCATTATCACCTGCCAGTGTAGGACTCAGTCATGATAAGTTTAATGGAGGCCCGAGTCTCAGTAGTTTACCCTGAAGGAATAACTCCTTGAAAGAAGGACCAAAAACTGAGATTACCCAAGAACTACCCAAGGACAGATCATCCAAAGGAAATTCCTAATCATTGTAGATAGAACTCCCCCAAGACACCCCTAGACAAATGCCAGCCAATTAGGGATCCTGAACTTTAGAAATCTCTCCCATCCTCACCTTTACTGCTGTAAAAACCCAGCTATAAAAATCTAACTGAGTTCGAGGCTCTCCGATTATTCCAATATGTTGGACAGATGGAGAGACAGAGTTTGCAAACTTGTATAAAATAACAGGTCTTTGCTTTTACACACAGGTCTCCTTTTTGGTTTTGGGGGGACTTTGCAGATCTGGGCATAACAGACATGGTCAGCATGCCCTATTTTAAGTACAGCACTCAGGAGGGAGGGGTATGTAAACTTCTGAGTTTGCAGCAAGCCTGGTCTACACACCAAATTCTAAGTCAGTCAGGGCTACATAGTAAAATCCTGTGTCTGATAACCGAGCAAACAAACAAACAAAAATGGAATGCTATAAGCCTCTAAAGGAAGGACAAGAAGAGGCAAAGAAGAGAAGAGGCCGGAGGGAAAGAAGAGAAGGAAATGTGCGTGGGTGAACATGCAAGTTACAGGCAGGGCTAAATGAAATACACCAGGCACAGGAGGATGATTCCACTTTCAGCTGGATCTAAAGTCAAACCACTGATGTTATTACCAAAATTTAAGACATGTTTAAGTAAGAGAAGCATCAAAAGCAAAAGGTTTCAGCCCCATTTACTTTATTTAAGATACACATAGATTGGTTCAATTAGGTTAATAGAATGATAATGCAGAACATTTTGCATTTAAACCGTTGAAGGTTTTCACCTTTGTTCTAAGTTGCATTCAGTGTCTCAGACTGTCTTTAATCTCCATCTTTTTTTCAAGGTGCCAGGAAAGTTGACTGAGAAAGGCCTGAGGAGCAACAGGAACCCACCCAAGGACTCAAGTAAGCCTCCTCAGGAAGAGAAGATGAGCAGTTTGTTTACCAGGCACTGAACTTCCCATTTGCTAAGCAGTTCGGCAATTACTTTATATATGAAACCAAGTGCTTTCCTTCCAGAATCCTTAAGCGAATGAATAAGGTAAAAAGCGGGCATATGTCTTTTTTACAAGCTTTTTTTCTTTTCCTCCACAAGTTTTAGTAGATTAAGTTACAGAAACATTTGGGTGTAAAAACGTATTAGTAATTTCACTTAATGAAACTACTTGAATTCGAGAAGAGTCTCTTTAGCATGTTACATTTCCATCATTCATCTGAATTTCACAATCAAAATTCTATCTGCAGCAGGGAAGGAAGTTGCTACTAACATGAGACAGCAAATTTCTCTCAATGGAAACACTAAATTACCCCTTTCAAAGCTAAATGATATAAAACAGCCTCAGTCCTTTAAGAAAGAAGGAGGACCATTTTGTGTTTTAAAAGGAACATATGTTATTTTCATTTACCTAAACTGACACATGAAAATTAAGAGTCTACCGTTGACAAACAACTGCAAGAAACAAAATTTAATGTCAGTACAATTTTATACCCAGGTTTACAACAAAATAAAATATTACTCATTATAAAAGGGAGGATAGGAAATTAGATCTAATGCCACGGGGGTAAAAGATAAACTCAAGAAAAGCGAAATGCTAGCATGCTCGCATGCATGGGGTAAATAGTGAGAGAGTAAGGAAGCCAATATCAGCTATGGCCCATGTGTTGTCTTGGAAAGAAAGTTGATGAGAGGGCAGAGAAGTTTTTAAGGAGTTTCAAAACCTGAGTAAAATAGTCTATGGTAATATGTACCAGTTCTTTTGATTTTAAGTGCAAAACTATTGCTACCTTTAGCTGAAAAGTAATTCATTGAAAGCCTTGGCTTCTCAACAGCTGTAATATGAGAAGGACAGGGCACGCTCACTGGGTTAATGCAGGAATCTGGGATATAAATACAACTTTCTCATAGAGAACCTTGACAAATTTGCCAGGGTTTAAAAGCAAGGGAACCCTCCTAATCCCTCAAATCTGCATTTTTAGCAGCAGGAGAGGTGGCTCATAGGTTCAGAGCACATCTTGCTCTTGGAGAGTTCAGTTCCCTGCATCCGAATTCGGAGGCTTTCATGTGCAATCTAGCTCCAGGGAATTCAGTGCCCTCTTCTGCTGTCTGCAGCACTTGCACTATGCACACCTGAAACACACACACACATCATCGGAAATTAAAGGAAAAATGCATTTTACACTAAAGTCAGCTGTATACAGACATCGGTTTTACAGGAAAAGTAAAATGACAGGTGATTTTTTCTCTACGAGGGACAGTTTCCAGGGTAGAGAAGGGTATAACTACGGTTAATACCCACGGTGGTAACTATGGTTTAGAGAACATGGCAGCTAAATATCATAGTGAATTTCTTATTCTAGAATTCTAGGTTTGCCTGTAGACTAACATACAAAAAGAAAAACAAATGCCACCATAGATGTATGATAGCAATTTATCTACATGCTGGAATTTCTGTAAATTTATAGACAGCCGGGATTATCATCATTTCATGTGATATTTTTACCCAAAGGGCATTAACTTAATTTGTAATACATTTATTTAGTTTACATGTTTCATTTGTATAAGTTGGGTACACTTATCCAAAATAAGGATAACTTCAGAATAAAATAAGCAGCTGCCCTTACTATC
>LOEQ01015365.1:3731-15250 GCA_001685075.1 Bramus lutescens
TGTGTGTGTGTGTGTGTCTCCCTCTCTGTGTGTGTGTGTCTCTCTCTGTTTCTATCTCCCTTTCCCATTTTCACTTCCCTCTTCTTTCACAGAAGGGAACTGTTGTTTTATTGCTGTGAATAACCTCTTTCACAATGCCAGCTGGGAGCTTGGCTTTAATCCGGTGTAAGAAAGACAAGTCAGTCTTGGTGTGCTCTTACCAATGAAAGGCACACCTTGCTATTTTGGACTGAAGCCACACCACTGTGCGTGAACAATTATGCTCTCACCACTGCTATCCTAATCAGAGTCATTACATTCATTTCGCGTATTACAAATGTCTGCCCTTGGAAAGAAAAGCTGACATGTCTCTCTATGCTATGAATATTATACTTTCCTACATAAAATTGCTACCATCTGCTTACCTTCCCGTTTTTAAATGTTTTTCAAAAAAAACCATTCTGTGAAGGAAAAGCCAACTTTAAAAGGCTTTGAAACCTGCGCTTCTACTCTTCAAGATCTTATTGTTAACCATTCAGCTCCCGAAAATGTTTCGCTTTTCCAAATTGAATAAAAGGATAGCTAGTTTCAAATTTTAGGGGACACTTTATTAAGAAAAGCATCCCAGCAAAAACTGTTTTTGATTGTGTCACTTAAGGAAGAACAATCCAAATATAATTTGCTTAGAACTATTATTTATAATATTTTCATGTATGTCACTGAAACCCAGATATATGATAGCTTTTATCTCTGATCATCAATTTAGAAATGAAAAAAGGTAGAAGAAAGTATAATTTTCAGTAAATTTTTCTAACTTTAAGTAAATATGCTAATTATAAAACAATTCCCAGAGATGTCGGAGAGTTTGAGATTGACTGAAGAGATAAAATATTAATATTCAAATGGCCAAGTGACCATGGAAAAACCTGAGATGCTTAACATAACCCACCCCAGTCACACCGAAAATGCCAACTGGCTGAACATTGATTTTACAATGCTCTCAAAAATTAAAGGAATAAAAACTTTATCTTATTTTAAATGGTTTGTGGATATAGAAGGAAACTTTCTCTGAAGAGAAAGAAAACAAACAAGAATAGAAAATGGAAAACCTCAAGACCATTAGTAAAATATTGATAATTTGAGACTCAAAATTTAAGAAAGTAAATTCAACAGTTCATTAAAACATTAAAATAGCTGTCCAGAACAGCTAAGAAAGTTATGTTTTAATTACCCAGTAGAATTGAACATTAGGTCACCTTTGAATTAAAAGTCACTAATGTAATAAGAATTAATCAGTTACTTAAAGATCATATTTAAAATAGTCAAGATTTTGTTTAGGAATTCTTTAAAGTAAATTCAATAGTCAGGATATCATACTTGTAGTAAACATTCACCCCCTTTATGGCTCAAGAAATTAATAGTTATATTACTGTTCTTCTCTGCTTTACGTTTTTCTGAGATGTCACCAAAATCAACTATTAAGTTCTGGTTGCAGCACTCTATACTTTCTCCAAGACACATATCAAAAGTCTTCCAAATTCTTCCCATCCAGCAGTTCCACATAGTCAGGTCTTCGCACACTGTCCTGCTTCTCTGGTTCCTCCTCTCACTTCTGTAAGACATACACAACAGAGACAACACAAGGGAACAGGACTCAAGCTGACTTATGGTGTCAAAGGGATAAGCCCTTGTGGTGGGGCAGTCATTGTGAAGTGGCACGGACACCAGGATACAGAGAAAGGGAATGTGGAAAGGACCCAGAGCAAAAAGCAAAAGTCAAATTGCTAGTGATCTACAACTAGGCCCTGCTTCCTCTCTCGAAATGCCCTCATAGACACAACCAGAGTTCACAGCATCCTAGGCATCTCTACATTCTATAATGTTGACAATGAAAACCAACCATTATAGAGAATATGCTCTCATTTATTTTCTGTTTGTCAGATCCCCCTCGTTTGTGTACATAAATGAACATCAGCCTAATAACATCACCACGGACACACATGTCCTGCTTTTCCAGTTTTCTCCGTATCTATTCCACCTATTCTGAGGTCATGATGCAGCTTTCCTGCACAGAACCAAGAGAATGTTTATCCCCTGCCTTGCTACTCCTTAAATATTTTTTTTCTGTCATGCCAGGATTTTCAGGGTTTCAGGGTTTAGAATTTCAACACAAGAGGTTTCCTTCATTAAGTACCATGGTTTTCAGTGATTGTCATCTTTCAGGACTTCAGCATTTAGGATTGGCTTTTGGTAGTCTTTGTTCAGAATTACACTAAGCATTAGCTACTTTATTGTGTCTTTATTCGATTTATTTTGTTTATTTTTATCTGAGATGGGGTCTTGTTATGTAGCCAAGGGTAGAATCAAACTGGGAATGCACTTGCCTTAGCTTCCCAAGTGCTAAAATCACAGCAGCATACCTACCTCACTTTTTTCAACGGATTATAATTTCATTAAGAAGGGTCAACCTTGACTCTTACTATAGCTCTGCTCTCTGAGTCTCCTCCCTGATCTACCACCAAAATCTTCACAAATCAAAATAAAGAAGAAGCCACATCTTTATCACAGGAAATACCTCTGCCTTATGTAAGCATGGCTTTGAGGTTGACAGCAATGACCCCTAAGATGATGTTTTACTTCATTGCTGGATGCCTCTGCCTCCAGAGTATCCTGGAGAGTATGGGGCAGGACTCCTATGTGGCCTATGAGACTCAAAGCAAGTGGGCATAACCCTGAAGTACCCCTTCATGATGGAATTGTCACCAGCTGAGACAGAATAACAGAGATTTGGTGAGGACAGGAAGATGTCTTTGGTCTCTGTGAGTAAGGCATAGTGCTGACAGTGGTTTTTCTGATGGGAAGTGATGAGTTCAGGGTATATTACAATAATGGAGCCAACAGATTTTCCCAGGAGTTGGAATTTGGAATTTGTGAGCAAGAGAAACTCAGAAGAACTCTCTGGTTAGCCTCCTCAGCAACTTCCATAGTGGATTTCACTGAGTTTGGGGAAGTGAAAAGCAGTAAAGTTTGTTGGGCAGTATTGGTGGTTTACAAGAATTCTAAATATTAGATCCAAATGAAAGAAGTTATACAAATAATTCAAAGTACAGAAGAGAGCTGTAGATTGGATAAATAAATGTTGAGTTTATTTGAGATGTAGTTAGCACTATACCAACACGACATAAATAGACAGATAACTACAAGACCCCTGAGTCCCTCAAACACACTGTATGAAGAGATCTTAAAGAATTCAGTGCTACCCAGATCATGGTTTGATAAACTTTTGTGTTCACAATCTTTTCTCAGCATGGAAAATTTTACGTAACTCTAGGTATATGAGTGTATAAAGTAGGTATGCAAATTAATTTTTTGGTGATTGTCATAAATTATTTTAAAATAAGTCTTTGGCCAGTATGTAGTTTCATTGTCCATTAAAGAGAAAACAAATTTGCATCTTATTTTAAAAAATAGGTCTCAGCTAAATATTTGTAAAGGACATAGAACATCTTCAAAGTTTTTCAGAGTTGATCCAAATGTTGATCCAAATTTTATAATTCTCAGTGCTGAGAATGGTGTTTCACAAAAGCAGATAGTACGAACTTGCAGAAGCATGTTTAGGCCGCCAGGAAATTGAGCCCTATCCTCTAAACCAAAATCCATATAAATACTTTTCTATGAAATGCAGCACTTTTACAATTATATATCTTAAAACAACAGAATACAGTAATGTACTAATTGAGGAAACATGGTAAGTAAATATGAAGAAGCCCTTGCTTTTCATAGTTAAGCCACCATATTTTCCTAAGTGCAGAGAAGTGCCTACAGACAGTGAAACACTGAATTCCTAACACACAGCAGTCCTGAATCCGAGCTGAGGCAGCTTGCTGGTATTACACAGTGCAAGAGCATGCCCAGCACAAACTGCAAATATCGCCTCTTAGAACCGAGGCTGCAGTGATCACTGACAAGCGTGTACTGGCCAAAGCATCTCATGACTGCGCATTTGATTCTGAATGAAGTTTTGGGTTATGTGTGTTGAGAAACTGTTTACTGTTGTCAAATTTATCCTAACTGCCACACTCCGTTATAAGACCTCCATAATTAAGTCACAAAGGGTCGAGACGGCACATCTCTTCGCTGCATGGCATAAGTGGTGACTCCAGTGAGTACTTAGGATTATAAAAAGTCCCCAGTCTGAACTTCTCCACCCACAGTCAGTCCCAAAGAAGACATTATCACTAGGTAACAGCTCTATGAATTAACTGGGTCTTGGCTTTTGACAAGATGTGAGAATAATAGCGACCTGATGTTTCACTTAATTCTAGTCAAATGGAGATAATTTCCAACAGTCCTTGAGACATTGACTTGTTTTGCATGACTGCAAACATGTCATAATTCATTGAGCCCCACAGTATCTTAGAAAGACTTTATAATCTGAAAAATTGCTGCAGAATGATTGTCTACTCAATGGCAAGATAAGAATACATCATTTATGACAGTGTATTTTTGGCAAAAAAATGGCTGCATTCAAATTTAAACTTTAAAACGGCAAGAGGGTCATCACATGGTATTTATTCTTTACCTGCATTCAATAGTCCTGATAGCCAAGTTAAACCGTTTTACAAGAGCCTCTGCATACATGCAAATGCACCACATGTGCCCTCTGCCTGCGCAGACCAGAAGGAAGCATCACATCCCCTGATGCTGGATTTACAAGCAGTGATAAGTTACCATATGGGTTCTTGAAACCAAATCTGCATCCTCTGAGAGAGCAGCAATTGCTCTTAGGTTGAGCTGTACAGGTCCCAAGGTAAACGTTTTAAAGTTAAAACTTTCTTCATGGACTGTAGGTTGTTATCCTTTACTCCTATTATCTACTTATGAGTGAGTAAATACCAAGTTTGTCTTTCTGGACCTGGATTACCTAACTCAGAATGATTTTTTTTCTAGATCTATCCATTTGCCTGCAAATTTCATGAGGTCATTCTTTTTTTACAGCTAAGTGATACCCCATTGTGTAAATGTACCACATTTTCCCAACTTGATGAGCTATGCTTTGTTCAAGCCCATGGGTGGCCCGTCCCTTTATGAATGGAGACATAGGAAGAGGGGATCAGGAGGAGGGTAAATGGGGAGGGGGGAAGGGAACAAGAAGAGAGGAGAGAGGGGAAACTGTGGTCAGTATGTAAAATAAATTTTAAAAATGTTAATTAAATAAAATTAAAGAAACTCTCTTAGTAAGCATGCAAGTTCTGGAAAATCTGCCTTTTTATTTTACAAAATTTCAAGAAATTTTGATGATTATTTCAATAGGGTAGGAAGAGAAAGGGAAAGAGGAAGAGGGAGGAGGCAGGCAAGGAGGGATGAAGTAAGAGAGAAAGGGCAAAGGAAAGGGGAAGGAGGAATGTGAGCAGGGAGGAAGAGGGAGAAAAATGAGGGAGGGAAGGAAGGAGGGAGAGATGGAGGAGAGAAGGAATACTAGCCTGTCTATGCAGTGGCTTTCAGTGTTTCTCCATCAATTTTCATGCAGTGTTTACTACAGCCACATTACCTGGATTCTGTAAGGAATTCTTGGCACACAGAGTCAGTAAGAAGTAGTATTTTTTGAGTCTCTTGCCCACCTCTTTTGCTGCCTTCAGTAGCAAAACCAAGAAAAATCTAAGATACAGCACACTTTAGAAAGACCTGGGATAGGATTTTAGAGACCCTATTCTGATAAAGATATTTAGAATTCTGCATTTGGGGAATTAGACATTTTTTAAATAAACTGACTTTCATTTTGAAAATAAAAAAGTTCATTTTCTCATTGTCTCTTCCTAAATTTGTTCCCTTGTCCTTAGGCATATTCTGCTGATTCAAGTCATGGGGATATCTCAAACCTTCCAGGCTCACCTCTGTCTCTTCTTGGCCACATGGGGACAGTTCATCTATTTCCAGGACTCAAGTTCCTGAATGGCTTTAATTTGTTAGGGCAGGAGCTTCTCACTAACTGCAAACATATGTTTCTTTTTTAAATTTCAGTTTGCTCAAGGGTGAAATAAAAACAGTACTGTTTCACAATGCAATTAAAACTCACTTTTCCTCCCTTTCCCCCTCCCCTCCCTTCTTCACTTCATAAAATATATACAAGGATTATGAAATTCTCTTTCTGGGTCCACCAACAGTATTCCAACCTTTCATTTCTCGAGAATTCCTTAATTCTAGCAAGTAGCTCCCCAATTCATGACCTTTTGTTTGTTTATTTACTTCTGAGATTGTTAATTTAATTACATTTCTCCCTTCTTTGTTTCCTGCCTCTAAACCTTCCCGTATGCAGCTCCCTGCTCCCCTTCAAGTTTATGGCCCCTTTATTCATTAATTATGATTGCATACATATATGCATCTGTGCATACATGTCCTAAATATAACCTGTTGAGCCCGTATCATATCGCTTTGCATGTGTGTCCCCAGGGCTAAGCATTTGGCACTGGACAGCCATGATCTTCCCTGGGGAGGATACTTCTCCTGCTCTCAGTTTCACTCCTCTGCCTGCAGTTTTTTGTGAAGAGATAAGACTGTTTCTCGTTTATTTCTTACAATGTTCTCACGGCTGTGCCCATGGTATTGCTACATCACAGAAAATTCTCCATGCATGGTCCTGTACTGCGAAGTCTGTCAGCAACAAGCCCTGCTCATATACTGTATATGGCAACTTTCCACACTGAAGTTTCCGTACTCATACATGTACACATATGTGCTTAATGCACACTGATGGGGTACTGTCCTAGGCTTTGAACAAGTTAGCTCTCCCAGCAATAATGTATGAAGTTTCCGTACTAATGCATGTACACATATGTGCTTAATGCACACTGATGGGGTACTGTCCTAGGCTTTGAACAAGTTAGCTCTCCCAGCAATAATGTATGGTGATTCCCAGAAAGCGCTTTTGTCAGTACTGCTGGTCTTTCCATGTACCCATTCTTATAGGAGTTCAGCAATATGCATTCTGGTTATAATTTGCATTCGTCTGATTTTTATTTATTTAGTACCTTTCAAAAGTGGACACAAAATTCACAAACACAAAGTTAACTACTTTAAAATGTAGAGTTACTACACCCATGTGGTTGTGCAATTGCTGTCTGTATTTAATCTCAGAAAATGTGCGACACTCCACAAAGAAAATCCATGGGAAGAATTATCATCAACCACTGGATTTCCCTTTCCTTACCTTCTAATGATTGTTGATGTGTGCACATGTCTATGGATTTGCTTCCCTTACACATGTTACACGTAGTAATACAATGTGTGTTCTTTTTTCCCATGACTGTTTCACTTGATAAAATGTTCGAGGTTCATTTTCAATGTAGACTTTGTGTTTTATTTTTGTTAATAACTTAATAATAGTTTTTCCACTATTTGGGTTATATACCCTGACCAGACAAGGTCTCATCAGGTAGACCAAGTTGGTCTTACACTCTCACATAACCTGCCTCATCTTAAAATGTCCTCATGCAAAATGATTTGTAAGATGCAGTTTGATTTTGTTAGGGTTAATATCACGTGGTGAAATTCTAGGCATTTGAGGAGTTATTTCAGTTTTATAACTAACAGTCAAATCTTCCCAAAGTTGTTTTGTTTTGGCTTTTTGAGACAAGGTTTTTCTGTGTAGCCCTTGCTATCCTGGAGCTCTCTGCAGACCAGGTTGCAATCAAACTCAGAAATTGAACTTCCTGTGTCTCTTGATTGCCGGGATTAAAGGGGTGTGCCGCCACCACCACCCAGCAGCGGTTTTAATTTTTAAATACTATGTGTGTTTAATCTTACTGGCCTTTGTAGCTTCAGCCTCTCATTGAGGTGCAGTGGCACCTAGTAAGGCTCTCAGTTCGTCTTCTTGAAGAGTATATTGACACAGAGTGCTTGCACTTGTTGGTTATTAATGTCTTTTCCTGTGAAGTGTGGTTGCAGCTCTAGCCAAATACTGGAAACAGCCTGAGTTTCAATACACAGAAACCTATATAAAAATAAAACCTGATGTAGTCATATATTGGAATTACACATAGCAATGGATGAAGAATCAGACACTAATATAGAAAATGATGTAAATATGTCCCCAACACCATGCTGAATGACAGCAGTATATAAAGAGCACTGACTGCCACTATTCTAAAATTTACGAAAAAAAAATCCTGGTCAAAAGATTTTTCTCTGGGTTAAAATCAACAAAAATTTCCTGGAGAGGAAAAGAAAATAGGATTGCTGATATGTCAGCAATTCATAAACACTGCTCTTATTGTCACAAATGTATAACTTACAGTCAGTAAAGCAAATTAAACTATGCTTATATCGCATTAATATTATGAGTGCCAGATCACTTAGAGAGAGGCACACTGATGTCTGCATTAATCAAATGAGAAAAATAAGGTGAGAAAACAATAGAGGGAGGTATTTTACAAAGCAGATAAGGTAAAAACACATTCAATTTAGAATAGATTATAAATAGATGTTCCTTATAAAGCACTTTTAATAGATATTGGAAATATTTTATCAGATGCTGAGGAAGGTTCATACATTTTCAACTAAGAGCAAATTCTCCACTTTTCTAAGGATGTAGTATAATTTTATAAAATGTTCAAAAATAAAATAAAGCAATATGGTCTGTGTTCTGTGACTCTGGGTTACTGCTCTATGATACTGCTCAAGGTATTTAAGATATTATTGAAATTCTAACATGTGTGAAGGTATATTTAGTGCTTTAAGAAATAACATCTCTAGACCCTAGAGTGACTATTCAAATTTCTAGCTCGTATTCATAAAAATAAAATCCTTTTAGCAATATTGGTAAGTCTGACTACATTATTAGTAAGAGAAAGTGTTTCAGTTTAGCCTTCATTCACAACAGTTTAATGTGGCAGGACCTGGAGGAACATGCCTCCAATCTTAGTACTTTGGAGGTGAAGGCAGGAGAACAAGGATGTCAAGGTCAACCCTTCCACAAAACAATAAAACTGTAATCAGTAGCAACTGCACAGATATTAATAAAATGTACATTCATGTGTGTGTGTGTGTGTGTGTGTGTGTGTAAGACATTCAATGTGAGAGTGAGGGAAGACATGAGAAGAGTTGGAAGAAGGACGCTTTGTGAGTGGCTAATGAGAAAAATTATAGGAGAAAAGTGATATAATTATATTTTAATTTAAAAATTTAAACAAATAATAAATAAATACATTGAAAATAACAATGTGTGTGATTTTATAAATGTATACTTTATGTCTAATTTTTCATGGCCAATGAATATTAATAATTATAGTCAGAATTGATGTCCATGCACATAAATCTTTGATTATCTCATAGATTAACTATTAAATTTTAGCAGAGGGAATTTTCATTTTGCTTAAAGAGCAGAGTACTAGTATGAATTGGTCTGCATGTGAGAAACTGAAACATTTTGGGTGCAGCTAAAATCCAATAGATGGCAGTGAAGTACAGAGCAAGTGCTGATTGCTCAATCCGCATGATTGCTTTTCCTGGTTAACTAGTAATGTTGATGAAAAACTCAAGTAAACTGTAAAAATCTTTTCAGAATAATACATGTTTCATGTATAGCAACTTTCTGAGTAAGAAATGCTCCAAATTATGTTCATGAAGGTGATGTGGGTGATGACTTCCCTGAGGTTACATGAGTAAGCTTCAGCTGCTCTGTTTCAGGGTGGAATCCACATGACTCCACAGTGCTTGTGACTGGAACTTTCTGGATAGATTGGGCCTATTTTCGATCAACCCATGAAAAAGTAAAGAAGTGGAAAGGAGATGACACTAGAGATGGCAAGGGAAGGGTTAGTCACTTAGACCCCACTGCTATAGACCTGTGGTGAGGCAAAATACCACAGAAGGCAAAGGCATGGCAGAGGGCAACTGATCACGTGCGGCAGCCGAGAATCACAGTAAGAAGAGAGACAATACTGGGTGACAAGTGGTATCTCTCCAGAGCTCTTGACCATGGGATCATTCATTGCAATGAGGTCTTACCTCTATGTTTTCACCGCCTGCCAATATCCCATCCAAAAATGAGATCAGTCCATTGACAAAGGAAAGTGTCATGATACAAGCGTCTTCTTGAAGTCTCACCTCTAAACTGGTGCACTGGGAATAAGGCCTTCAAAACATGAGTCTTTGAGAGATATTTAGGATCCAAATAATAATAAGGGAGATTGAAATATTAACTGCTTTGCAATGAGAAGATTCCAGAGGAATTCAGACTCTGGTAGGTGTGATGATCAGAATTATTTCTATCATCTATCATAGTTTCCTTTGAGGTCTCTCATGAAATGATAACTCCAGCCAGTCATTGTGTTATAGATAGATAGTTGTTGTTCATTTCTCTGAAAGCAAAGCAGAACATTTGAAGTTACGGGCTTCCATTAAGCAGCATAGACCAGATGCTACTGTGCACAAACCATACAGTCCTGACAGAAGCACTGCGTAGGAGGTGTGATATGTGGCTACTGACATAGTATTTGAGATACAATGCTTGTAACAATTCTTTCAAGTCACATTTTGTTTTCCTCAGAGACAACACTTTCCTCATCTACATAAATAGATTTGGTATGACAGAAATTCAGCTTGATGATTGGGTGTGAACTGTTACCTCCTCTGGGTTAGGTGTTGATGACCAAGTCCTTTGGTAGGGGAACTGTTCTGAGATGTGCTGGAGATGATTAAAAACATGTTCTGGAAGATATGCTGTCTTTCAACCCACCCCCCAACTTCCTGTGTGTGATTCTGGTCTGTTATGAGGTAAACAGCCACCCTTCATCATAGATTACTGCTACCTGTGTGTTCTTACCAAGTTTATGAGGCCAAACTATGGCTAAACCCTCTGAAACTAAGAACTAAACAATAAACACCTGAACTTTTTTCTAAACAGTATTTGTCAGATAATTGGTTGCAAGGATATAGATATAATACAAGAGTCCAAGGAAGTTTGTTGTGGGATTCCCCTCTGTATGCTTTGAATATGTTTTATTACCATTAGTTAATAAAGAAGTTGCTTCGGCCTATAGCAAGGCAGAATATAAGTAGGCTAGAAGAAATAGAAAGAGTAAGCAGAGTCAAGGAGATGCTATGTAGCCACTGAAGGAGAAAGACACCAGCTGTCAGTCAGAATCTTACTGGTAAGCCACAGCCCTGTGGCAGCACACAGATTAGTTGAAATGGGTTCATTTAAGATGTTAGAATAAGAATAAGCTAGTAATATACCTAAGCTATTGGCCAAACAGGGTTGTAATTAAAATAGTGATTATTCTGGTCTGAGTAGCTGGGAAATGAATAAATGGCTTCTGCCTACAAAATGGTGTGCTAATGTGAGCCAAGTACATTCACATAAAACCTGAGAGAGTTTGGAAAGGAATTCTAAACATAAAAGAACAGAGTTTAGCATAGCTTCTTGGTAGACACATCCCCCCACACCATGGGCTCTGTTTGCTGGTAGAGTGATGGGGAAGCTCAGCCAATCATATTTGGCTAGGGCGTGGCCTCCTGGAGCCAGGGAAGATAAACTTGGA
>LOEQ01015367.1:0-15625 GCA_001685075.1 Bramus lutescens
CTTCCATCCCTTCCTCTAAAAAGGGCCGAAATCCTCCCTAAGCCCTGCCTTAACTACTTCAGGCCTCTAAAACCTCTGAGGTTAACCTTGGTCAGCTAGTGGCTAACTCTGCCCTCTGATTCAAAGCAAACTTTGTCAGAATGCAATCAAAATATCACACTACAGTGTAGATTTGTAGTTGCAATCCCAGCTGAAGCTTGGAGTCTTTTTCTGACCTATTCTGGTTTTTGGTTTTATAGAACTCTGAATACTGAGGTCATCGTTTTCTTTGCAGATTCTGGCCAGGGCTTTCTCGCAGCTCCTAGAGACGGACCTCAGCCGTGCATCATGTGGCCCTCTGAAAGCATGGAGCTTATTGCTCCGAAGCCAACAGGAGAGCTTCTCCCAATTCTGCTACTACTGCTGTTGCAGCTGCTTACAACAGCTATTATTGTTGCTAGAGTCTTATATTCAATGTGACATCATAGGCAAAATGATTCTACTATGTTTGCTGTATTACATAGCCCAATAAAAGGAGGGGCATCCCGTTATACTCCTAAGTGCATCAGGAATCTTAAGAGCCATTTTTAGGTCTCACCAGCCATGGTTCTTGAATGGGTAACTGCTGTCAGCACATGAAATCCTGAAACAGATTGCTCTTTTTTGACTTTCTTTTGGGAACAGCCACTAGTTTATTAGTGTACTTAGAAAGTATGAATTTCCAATATGAATCTACATCGACACTCATGTCTCACAGACTTCAAAGGGACATCTCTGAGCATGTTTTGTCATACAGAGTTTTCCTTAAATTTTAAAATAAACATACTATAAGAAATGATTAAACAGTGTGTATTTAATGTAATTTATAATTGACATTTCAGAAAGTCAGTGATAGGAGACTGGAATGCACACACATGCACACATACTTCATAACCCTTCAACTTTATAGCCTTTTCTCATTCTGTAGGAATCATTGGTGGAGTTTATTTGCCAGCTGGTGTTTCAGAGTCCTTTATAAATTAATTATAGTATTTACTAGCCATGTGGAGGTGAAGAAATCTAATTAGGTCAAGGAGGCTGGCCCTGCTGGAGACCCAAAAGCAAAGCCAGGAAGGTGTCAGCTGCAGATTCCTGTTGTGCTCTCGTGAGTACATGTTTAGGGGGTGGGTAGTGGAACAGCAGAAAGGATACATAAAAGTTTACAATAAAAATAGTTTTGATGAAAATGATTGAAGCTGTCCATCAGTAAAGGAACAAACAGACAAAATTCAAAAACCTTTTCACTGACCAAGACCTTCTCAGGTGTTCTTACACTGTAATAGAACACCTGAGAAGGTCTTGGTCAGCTAAATGCATAGTCATGAATTTACTCCCTTGGTCAGTGAACACAGAGCTGGTTGTCTTAGGTAAAGAGGATTGTATCACAGTCTCCTAAAGGAGCGCAAAGGTGGCAAATACGTCTGTATAAGCATGAGAGAACTGGGTTTTAGGCAGACTTAAGGGTAGGGGAGGTAAAAGCATTGATGTTACTCCATTACAAGCGTCAGAACACAATCAGACAAAGTTTAAAGGGTTGGGAAAGGAACAAGGTCACAAGAACACAGAGCAGGAGTGAGCCTGGGACACTGATCCTGGAGGCATTGCCTGGTTGCTGAGCCTTTTCCCACAGCTCCTATCCTCTGACACTTCCACTATTCATTCTCTCTCTCTCTCTATCTCTCTCTCTCTCTCTCTCTCTCTCTCTCTCAATGAAAGACCTTTGAGAAAACTCATTCATAGTGATGTAAATAACCTAGTTTAGCATTTACATTCTTATAAGGGATTTTCAAGTTACCAGAAATAAAATCTCAAAATCGGGGGTCAAAACCCTCAAAATTTCTCAGGGCCTGTCGTCAATATAAATGAATGGCCAAGGGCCCGAGTAAGACCCTGGGGAGTGAGGGCGACTGTGACAAACTATTTGAGGACATGAAAACCTGAAAATAAATGCTGTTTCAGCTGAAGTGAAAGTGCCCGTGGATGATCATATCAGGCCAGTAGTTGCCCCTGTATCCTGCCTGTAAAGTTATGTTTCAAATTTTGTGCTAGAGAAATGGATTCAAGAACAGGAGACAGTGTGACAAGCTCTGCATACAATATTCTTCCTTCACCTGAATCTGTTGGGGGAGGTTCTGGCCAGCATCCCCTGGCTCACTGTCTCACAGGCCCCCAGTATCTGGCCTGCCTTCCTGTCTATTACTGCTATTTGTTTTTTGTTTGCTGTAATCTGAGAGCATCAGAACAGATACGAGACTTTTTACAGACAGAATCTACGGGGAATAGTTGAACTGTAGGGGTTCACACCATCAGTGCTCTCCAGCTTCTTGTCTGTGCGGGAGCTGTGTGGTCAGCTCCCACTGAGACTAGGCCTGCTCTAGCATGATTGCAGGCGGTTCACACTTCTTTAGCCTCAGGCACAGTTTTGGATTTTGGGGCCCATCAAGCAGTCAGAATATCTATGATGAGGAAGAGGAAAATTAGCTTCTTCATAGGCCATTCACTTTCTTTCCTAGAAGGGCACCCTAGGGAAAAGAAAAGCAAGCTGACAGCCTGGTTGAATCCTTTGGTCAACAGAAAACCCAGCTAAATGGAAAAATAGTTTTGAAAAAGAGGTTTGGTTTTGTTTTTCCAAAACCATCCTGAAGGGGTCCCCTGGAGCAAGGGTTAGTGTTGAGAGATATTTGACTGCACTGCAAAAACTCCGAGACTGCTAAAAAAAAAATGAACCTTGGATTGGGCGTGGAACCAGCAAGTAGTTGACAGGATTTAGCTATAGAGAGAATGGAGGAGCCAGGAACACAGATAGAGTGATGCACAGGAAGGGACTTAGAGATTCCTGGTCTTTTGGGTTTGTATGAGTGGAGCGACCCTTCTCTTGTTGGGTCTTCAGCCAAAAAGGAAGGTCAGCTGGTTGCTTCTCAACTTCTCTGACTCCAGAGTCTTTAGAGCGATAGAGACTTAGTTAAAACCCACATTTGGGGGCCTTGACCAAACTGGTACTGGTAGAACGAAAAATCCCACCAGAGTGCTGACTCTGAGACCCTGGGGCACAGACGGAAGTTAAAATATCAGCAGACTTAGGTGTGGCTGCTAAGCTGACAGAAACAGCAGGTTAGTTCTAGTCAGTAAATATGGAATCTGTCGTCTCGTGCAGCACGGCTTTCCTGGAAGGTGTCATAGGATGTCACACCACTGTACACCTCTAAGTTGTAAAATGGAGATGTTTCAGAAATCACACGCTCCAGCTTTGTGAGACAGTGTGCGAAACCTCTATAGAAAGCTCGTACATTATCAGATCACAGGAAGGTAGGATCTGGAAGCCACCTTCAACGCTCCAGAACTTTCTCTGCTCTGTCTTTGTCTCTTGACTGCTAGCACTCCTGAAATGATTAGTAAAGTTTGAGGCCGTCTGTGGTTTTGTAACATTGACTTGAAGGCTGATCCAGGAAATACCAGTCAGAGTGTAGAATTTGTTTGGGAACATTGGGAGAGTTCTGTCTTCAATGGAATTGCTAAGCGGATGTATGTGATTGTGAAACCTACTTTCTATAGTGTTTACCCGCAGAAGCTATGCAGAGACAGTAAAGCTAATCAATTAAATCAAGGGAGAGGTGCAGGAAGGGGAAAGAGAAGGGAGGTTGAATACAGCTCTTGAGTTTCTGAATTTAGCTTTGCGTAAGTCATGTCTGCTCATTGGATGTTCTAGTCACGTGGACCAAATTTGAGTATTTTCTTTTGATTTAAACTCAATTGTACAGGATTCTGCAACTTGGAACCACAAATTCTGATTAATATTACAATGGCATTTTATATTGGCTGCACCGAGAGGGTCTAAGGACTTAAGTAGCCTGCTAGGCAGGAATGGCTCTCAGGTGATTCTGTGATCTGAAGAATATACATGTTGTAAATATTTCCTGAAACAGTGGGCACGTATCAGATCTAATTCACACATAGCCGTTATTGAATTTTAAACAAGATTGCAGGCATTATAGTAATATTTTAAGCATCTTACTCTATCTACTTATGAAGGAATATTCTGTCTTATTCTTTTTATTTTATTTGTGAATTTATTTGGGACTATGTGACCAGGTCAGAGGGTGTTTTATAAATTTGGCTTTGATTTAGGAAGCAAAACTCTAACAACTACCTTTTAAAATATTTTAATTGTCTGTGTGTGTATCTCCAATTCCTCATAGACAGGGAATGAGTTTTATCTCCATAATTGTGGCAACTGGAATATAGTCGGTGCTCAATAGTTTTGAAACACAAAAGGAGAAAGGAGAAGTTTTTTTCTCTTTTTTTTCAACACTGACCTGTAAAAATCTTTCTGTACAGCCAAGGTTTCCTTCACTGTCTTCCAAATGTGCATAATTATTTTACTCGGTATGAAGCAAGTTGAAACATTTGCAACAATGAGCTGGCTCGCTCACACTGTCCCATAGTTTGGTCAGTGATTTAAATCCTGGCACTTTGGATCTAGAGAACTCGTTCTGCCTCCTGATAGCCTTGCCGCCCCAGCTGAGGTCCAGGCACTACCTCTGAGACTCCTTGCCTGGCTACAGGAGGGGGTGAACCCTGTTCTCAGTGAGAACTGTCTGTCGAACTGTTTGCTGGGGATCATCTCGACACAGTCGAGGGCCAGGTAAGGGCCTGCTCTGTGGTCATAGTCATTGTTATTCCTTAGACCTCATGCTCATCAAAGTGAAATGGATTTTACGTGAGTAATTCTTGTAAAATGCCCGGCAACAACACACTATTAACAATTTTAATACCCAAAATGGGAGTGTTGAATATTTAGTATAGCACACACTCAGTAATAACCCCTGTAATATTTGTGTTAACAGGTAGACATCTGTACCAACCTGCCAGGGTTCTAACTCAAGCTGTGCTACCCATTGTTTGAGTGACTGATCCTGATCAGGTTATATAATGTCTCAGGATCATCTGTAATAAAAAGAGAATAATGATAGCATCCGCTTCCTAATGTGGTTTGAGGTTTCATTGCCAAGGTCCCTCTAAAGTAATAAAGGCAACAGCAGGCGAACAGCACACAGCCAATAAACCTGAGCTGTCGGTTCCTCTCTCAGCGTCAACCACTGCCGGTGGAGAAAGTGATTATGCCTGCTTGTCCGGGCTGAAGTGTGGTAAAATGTGAGAGTGCTGATAGCTAGTCAGCGGTGGGCACCTGATAAATGCTGGCTTTCTCTTCCTATTTTTGATTCAGTAGACAACGCAGAAGTTTATGATGCTTTGGGGTTACAGCATGAATGCCAACCTCATTGTGTGTGATTACAGGACAGAAAAGATAGGTGGAATTTCACCAGTGACACGTATTAAACACTGTTCATTCAATGGACTAATTCACTGTCTGGTTTTCTTCTCAAAGGGCTTCATCAAGAAATATCCAATAATTCTTAATTCTTTTGATTCTGGTCACAGATAGGGTGATTTACTCTCTGCAAAGAAAGATGGAGAAATAGGTGGTTTTTTTTTTCAAGGTTTTGGTGGCAAACCTTGACACACAGCCTGCAGGAAGGTGCTGTCAATCACACGGTAGTCAGGGAGCTCAGGACTCATTACTTCTGGTTTACTTCCAAGACTTACACCCGCAGCTTTCTAATGAGCGTGCCCTTTGGAGACAGCTGGCACTCTGCAAGGTGAATGCCTCGCTGAGCTGCTTCTTGTTTCAAGTAACTTGTCTTCATGGCTCTGTTGGTCAAAGTCTTAAATCATGTGAGAGCCTTTGGTAAGGCTATAATTGGCTGAAACAGTTTTTAACTGGTCTACAGGAGCACACATTGATTGACCGGGTCTTCAGAAGCACACATTGCTGGACAAAGAATGTCAGGGTTTGGGACAGTGTTAACAATGAGCTTGAGCAGGGGGAATCTTCAAGGCGTTCATAGAAGAGAGAAGTTTATAGCAGATAATAAGCTGTGATAGGCAAGAAGTCCAGCAGGTGGCAGCTTAGTAACATACAATCACAGGGCGTTGTGGGAACTACGTGTTCAGGATCATGTTTTCTTAGAAAAATCGCAAACTATGTATCTTAAACATGACATATTTATGGTAAGTTTGTGTGTGTGTGTGTGTGTGTGTGTGTAAAAGTTAACACATACCATCTCTGCCTATGATCTGTGCTAGTTTAGAAAATCAGAATTGTCATGTGAAGTAACTCAGCTGAAGGGACATTGAAATTTTCTGGGATTTTTTTTTTTACTGCATTTAAACTAACACTCCATTATTTTGAAGGACATATATGTATGTTCCATGTTCAAAAAGATGGCAGACTTGAAATCATTTCTCAAGTAAAATGACGTTGCAACCAACAATTGATCACTTTGAGAACTTGACTGTAATTTTAGTACTTCACACATATTTTCTTAACAGTTAAGGTATTCAGGAAACTAAGGGATACAGCAATAGAAGCTGAGATGCTTAGGGCATCAGAATGAAAAGGCAGCTTTTCCAACAAGTTTTGGATATATAAAAAAGAAAGGCCAACTATTCCTAAGATACAAACTCCAGGACTTGGCTTTTTCTTATGTGCCTTTACCACAATGTCTGGGTAATGGGGTCATCCTGATTCCAGAGCAGAACCCCACAGTGCCTGCCAAGACAGCATCAGACCATGGCACACTGTGGTTGTTTAACTGAGCTTATGTTACAGCCTTTGCCAACAAATCTGTACTGTAAAGGCCTGATAGAGTCCTCACACAAGTAAGGCATCAGAAGTGCTGCGGCTTTGACATGAACTGGGTTTATATTTTGAGAGCCATCAAACAAGGCTTGTGTGCTTACAGTTTTCTAGTAAAACCAAAGTCCTTCTGTAGTAGGCCATTTTAAAACTACATCATAGCATTTTAAGTGTGTAGGTCTCATGACATTCATTCCAATTTCCTGGTGACAGACTCTTAAGAGTTCTCTAGGAGATGTGTGGTTCTGGGTACTCACGTGTCACTCAAGGTGACCCGGGTTCAGAACAACATCACCATTGTTCTGCTTTCGAGACTCAGCTCCTGCACGTAGTTCAGCTTTGTTTAATTGAAAAGGATAAAATTCACAAAGTCCAGTTATATAAGTTAATGTGACAGAAGAGGTTAGTATGACCACTAAATGCTATTCTGCTAACTTAAATCAGCCTGACCCACATAATCCTACAGAAGAGACTTCCATCTGTTTTCAGGAAGATCATAGAATTTGAGGTTTGGGAGTTATGGTGGTTTTAATAAGAATGGCCCCCAAAGGTTCATCTATCTGAAGAGGAATTAGGAGGTGTGACCTTATTGGAGGAAGTGTGTCACTGGGGGTGGGCTTTGGAGTTTGAAAAGTCCAAGCCAGGCTTGTGGATTTCTCTTTCTCTTGCCTGCGGATCTGAATGTAGAAATCACAGCTACTTCTCCAGCAGCGTGTCTGCCTATGTGCCACCATGCTCCCTACCGTGATAATAATGGATGAAATCTCCGAAACTGTGAGCGAGTTCCAGTTAAATTCTTCCTTTTGTAGCAGTTGCCCGGTCATGGTGTCTCTTCACAGCAGCAGAACACTGACTAAGAAATAATTGACATTTAAAGATACTCTATCCTGAGCAATGCGTATTTGCAGAGATTTTCTCTTACATGTACCTGTATCTTGATTTCATCATCATTATTTTGTGTGTCATAGTTTAAGAACATTTTTCTTTAATTAAAACATGTTTATTATTTGATAATTCCGTACATGCATACAATGTATTTTAATCGTATTAAACCTCTCTCCTCCCCCAGTTCCTCTCAGATTATATCCTGCACTTCCCAACCCCTTCCAAACTTTGTGTCTGTACATACACACACACACACACACACATTTCACCACATTCAGGTTGTGGTGCTTATACACCTGTAGGTGAGACTATCCACTGGACTGTAGTCTATCTATTAGGGTCCACACCCTTGAAGAAAACTGACTCTCCTTCCCCCAGAAGTCATTGACTGTCAATAGTCTGTCAATTTGGGATGGAGGCTGGCAAGGCTCCTCCTCTATGGAACGTTGTCTGGTTTAAGGATGTAAAGGTCTTGTGGAAGGAACCAAGATGCTCTGAGTTTATGAGTCGAGCAGTCCTGTCATGTTCAGAAGACATTGTTTGGCTCAGGTTCTCCCTGACCTTATACACTTATAATCTTTCTACTCCCTCTTCCAAATTTGCCCCTCAGCTCTTTTGGGTCCATGACGTAGATGTGATTTTGTGGCTAAGCACCCCACAGGTGTTTATCCTCTGCACGTTGACCAGTTGTCAGTTTCTGAGTTAATTGCCATCTACTGTCCAAAGAAACTTCATCGATGAGGTCTGAGAGCTGAACTAATCTATGGGCAGAGAGATAAGAATTTAAGGAATTTGTTATGTCCACTGAGCAAATTAATAGAAAAGGGAGCCTATGACCTCCCACATCATGAGTTCTTGATCAGATTTATAGTATCAGGTATCAGATGTGTATTTACTCCTGTGAACTTAGCCTTAAACCAATCAGAAAGCAAATTGTTGTCCCCATAACATTAGTCCCATGATTGCACCTATGAATATGTCTTGACATGCCAGGTTCATGTGGTTAAGACTGCTGATAGTATTTTTCTCTGTCAGCAGCCTGCATAACACCTTTAAGTTCTAAATACGTTACCCAGTAGGGAGAAAGCTTCTTGGTCAGTGCCAACTTGATTTCTTCTTGTTCTGTAACCAATGTGTATGGTGTCTTCAGCAACTGGGTCTTGCCATCAAGTTTTGGTGGGCAGCCCAAAGCAATGGCAACAGTCTGTATTGTTTTGGGATTCTCTCAGACACCCTTGATTAACAACTTGAGGGGAGGTATGTCACAGTGGGTATGGGTCTTTTTATTTATCAAACTAAGGTCACTAGGACAAGCATTGTCACTTTTGTAAGGTAACTCAAACACATACATGCATCTTTCACATATGTGCATACACACACATACACACATGCCGTTTACAGAACAGTAGACTTCCTTTTGGCTTTAGTGTTAGTGACCCCTCTGCCCCACTCTCCCTTCCTTCAGCACACTTAAACTTCCCTTCCCATTTTCTCTCCTTTACCCCTTGTCTCATCCATTTTCTATTCTTCCTCCTCCCTTTAGGTCTTTCTTCCCTATCAATGGCCCATTCTTCTTTCCTGTATTCTACAGGGCTCCAAGTTGCACACACAGATCCAAAGATTCCATGATAGGATCCACACATGAGTGATAATCGTTGTTAGTGTTTAATGATAACAGGCAGCATTAAGTTACAATTTGTTCATTCATCTCAACAGACATTTATGAACATGCACTAAAGACTCTAGGAACCATGGCAGGGACTGTTATTGCACAATGAATACCTTATCATGTGCCTCTCTTAGAAAGAGCTTGAATTACTAAGACAGATGAGTAAATTAATAGTTATATATAGAGTGATAAGGGCTATGCCATATTTGTATATGACTATGGAAAAACACACAAAGGAGCAATCTGTATCTCTTGGAATTCTGTGGTGACAAATAGAAATCACATTTGAGGTAGGCCTTCGATCAGAGCAGGAATTCTCATAAGACAAGAGAGCTCAGGTTGTAGGAAAGGAAACACGCAGAGGAAAGAAAGCATGTGAAGCGTGATAGTGTAAGACAGGGGAAGGTGAGAAGACATGGGGAAGACAGGGGAAGGCAGCCAGCTAAGACTGTAGACAACAAACACTGACGAGCTTGCAGGGCTGCTCTAGGAAATAGAGAGCTAGTGACAAGCCCTGAATGTGTTTCAAAGGACATGGCCAGGTACATGCCTTGAAGAAGTTATCCCTAGGCATGGTGCAAAAGTTAGTCTGCTCTAGGAATGGATAGCACGTGGTCCTGTAGCATCACCATGGACGGAGAGTGAAGAAAGACAGATGTTAGGATGGGTTTTTTTAGAAACTGAAATGACAAATCTTGATGGTCAGTTGCCAGGGAAAGGCAGAAATTAAGGAGAAAAGTCAAGATAAACTTAGCTAGGTCTAGGCCACATGACTAATATTTAAGTTCAGATAGGCGTTTACTGGATCATGTTCAAAAGTTTCTGAAAATCATAATACGAGGCTCTCTAAAGTCATTGCCAGTGGAAATGCTGCGAACTTTTGTGTCCTCAAACCATGTGCTTGGTTCTAATCCCTACACAATGGTGTTTAGAGATGATGAACCATTGAGGAGGTAATTAGGCTTGAATGTTGTCATGGGTTCTCACAAGGGGATTAGTGTCGTTACAAGAAGAGGCCAGACAGACAGCTTTCCCTCTAACCTGTCAGGATCCAGCAAGGAGGCAGCTGCCAAAAGCAGGCCCTTGCCAGAACTGGAATGAACTCGTACAGTAACCCTTCATTTCCAGCCTCCAGAACTGAAGTCATGAGATGTGTGTTATTTGGTCACAGCAGGCTGAGCTGAATAGACTAGAATTATCAAACTGTTAAGAACTTATGAAGGCTGTACAATCTCTGACTGGTTCTGAAATCTAACCTTTTCATTGTTCTGTGTTTAGTTCTGTATCTGGTCCAGGGAATACAGGAGGAAAAGCACATTTTCCAGGGTGTGTGTGTGTGATAATGTGTTCTTTAACAACTTGAGGCCGAAGGACCTTGTGGGTTAGGCAGTAGATAGATTCAGAAGCGAGCTGGAAATAACAATCCAGTTTTGAATCTCAGGAAATAAACAGAGATCAGAAAGTTAAGGATTAAGAGATAGTGAACAAAGTCAGAATGGTGACCCTGAAGGCCCAGGAAGTAGATTTAAAGTGAGAAGAGAAGGGAAAAAAATTGTTCTGAAAATTCCTGAGGCTGTGGAACAGGAGGGGTCAGTGGAGGATACTGAAAGGGAACACGTAGATGGGAGGAAAACGCCCTGTAACTGTGGCATGCACCCACACAAGCCTTGGGAAGAGTTGCTTCCTCTCCTGTGACCACATGGTAAGCAGAAACGTGAATTGTCTGCTGTTTCTCTAGGAGCTTTATTATAACTTAAATTCCTCATCTACAGTCTCTCTTCACATCGAGTTTCACTCCATAGAGATCACATAGTCATTTGAGGCTGCAAGCTCACACCTCTTCCATGATCCTCCAACCCTGCCATGGACTCCTTGGTGATATGTGACCAGTTCCACTCCCGCCATTTTCATGTCTCTGTGAAAGCTCAACTTATGGAATGTGTTTGAAATTCCCGTGGCAGAGCATGACATATCTCTTCCACTCGCCCACTGACTTTATTCACAACATACTTTAGATGCATTATTGATATCTCGTCACTCATCAAACATCTCCCAGTCAAGAAGGAAGCATGTGTCCATGTGTGATTAGTAAAACGATGGTGGCGTATTACAGGTGCCGTGATGTAGAAAGTTGGAGCCGTTGTACCTGAGTTAAAATGGGAACTGTATCATTTACAAGTTTATGGTGTAAATTCTGATCCTCAGAGCAGGCATTGAGAACGAATAGAGCAGGTCTCACTGTCGAGGGCCTGTGCTGTCTCTATTCTGCCCAGCCTCTCCTGTGCTCTTAGAAAATTTTATCAGACCTTTTCAGCCCATTCCCTCTGTGGACATACAATCTCATCACGTTTTCAGCTTTGTGCTTCGTAGATCCTTTTTCTACCTCACTGAGACAGTCAGTGTTCCACACTTTTCCATCTCTGCCTCAAGGTCGTTTATTCTCATGGCTCTGCCCTTCTCCCTTCTCTCCTTGCTGACCTCATGACTGTGACAAGGTGTACCTGACCTCCTACCTCCTCTGAGGTGACTTGCAGTTCTCATCATCATTATCTTCTGCCCTCCTGACACAGTCGCTCTGCTTTCTTGACTTTTGCTCTTTTCCCCAAACTTCTGCCCCTGGCTAGATGTTGCTCAGAAATTATGCCATCTATTATGTGCTTGACTTCCGTCTTTTTACAAGCTTCCTTTCCCTCCAAAGCATGTGAAAGTATTCTCTATCCCAGATACATCGTGTTCTCCTGTACCTTTTGCCTTTTCCTCCTTAGTTCATGTTTACTCCTTAACAGCCTGGCGGTTGACGTCAAGTCTTGACTGAACAGTAACTGAGCAGCACACATACTATGCATGTGTTGTGTATGTCTGATTTTCTCGTTGTGTGTATGTTTTCTCGTTTCCATACTGTGGTAGAGCTTTACTCTCCATCTTACTTGATAGCAGAAGGTGGAGTACAAATCCAGTCATAAGGAACCTGCCCTTAGAGCAGTGGGAACTGACTAGGCCATACTCACACGAGGGGTGAGGCCGACAAGATGCCTTAAAATTTGAACTCCGTGGGTTTCCTCCAAAGCTCAACTGCATTTCATTGACATTTGATTTTCGGAGCCTGTGCTGCGTCATGGGTCAGTGAGTTGAATATCCTGTCTCCCTCTTGCTTACCCCTGCTTCTCATGGTATAGGCACCTTAGGGAGTTGTCCCATGCGTACAAATCATCATTACATGGTTTAGGGAACCAAAGACTTTTAGAGTCTCGACTTTCCCTACGATAGACATATTTCCAAAGCAGAAGCTTGGCACAGAGGAAGTGTTGGGAGTTTTTTTATGGGTTGTAGAGATGAATATTTTTATAGGTGACATAGGGAATTCCTTGCACGCACATAAAATATATTTCTAAAGATATTTGTTATTACTTTTTAAATTTTTCTGTGTCTGGGTGCTTGTCTGGTTGTATGCCTATGCACCACCACCTGTGTGCCTGGTGCCAGAAGAGGAGTTAGATCCCTGGCACTGGAGTTAAAAGTGGTTGTGAGCCACCATGTGGATGTTAGGAGTGAACCCTGGTTGTTTGAAAGAGCAGCAAAGCTCTTCACTGCTGAACTGTCTCTCCAAACCCTGTTTCAGATATTTGAAATAAGTATGCAATCCATTGTTATGGCTGAGAATGTTCTAACAGCCTGACTGTTGTGCTATTGTTATTGAAAGGAAAATACAGTTTACAAATCAGGACAGCAATTCACGGGATTTGTTTTCTCTGGTAAATCTCATGTTAGAATGTTGTTTAAATGCAGTCTCCCCGTAAAAACACACTAAACTCATGAGGAGTCTGAAAGCTAGCTACTGACTGGCCCTCACTATATGTGACTTTCTTCTTGTAGCCTGTGAACTCATTTAGCAGGAGAGGGGCTGGGATCTCAATCTCCCCACCCCTTTGGGAACTTGGTCTCTAATGTTGCCATTCAACACAGCCAACCTGATGCTAAAATGAACGATTATCCTACAACACTGCTGTGCCTTCTATTCTCCTCACACCCCGGAGCCTGGCTGATGCTTCCTTTGGGTCCAACGAGCACACACAAAGCACTTCATCAACAATTCTCTGCATTTTCTGTTAAATTGTGCTTACTCTTCCTACAAGAATTTTACCCCAGGTACTTTTTTTTTTCAAATAATGCATAAAGTATTTGAGGTAAACTAAAACTTTGTAATAAGAAACTTTGTGACTATAAAAACTGAAAAAAAGAATATGGAAGCACAATTTGGAAAAAATATAAAACACAAATCTAGTCTTAATATTAAAATCAAAATTTCCAAGAGCCAGTGCTACTTAAATGGGGCTTCTTTGGTGCCTACTCCATAAAGTAGCTATTTTACCATCAGAATCATTAAGCAGAGAAGCTGGGGAGCTCGTTCTGATGGTAAAGAAGATCTGAGTTCAAATCCGTTACACCTGCATGAACAGTTGAGCTGCTCACCTGTCATCCCAGAGTAGAAGGGGGCAGAAACAGGAAAGTCCCTGGAGCTTGTTGGTCAGCAAGAATACAGTGAGCTTCAGATTCGGGGAGAGACTATGCCTCAAAAATAAAGTGCAGAAACAATTGAGAAAGTTAAACTAACCTAATACGTTAAAAATTCCTAAATTATGTTTCTTGGAAGTTTTAACTCTTACACACACACACGCACAAGCACACACACACGCACAAGCACACACACACGTACACACATGCACATGCACACACATGCGCACACACATACACATTCACACACATACACACACGCACACGCACACGCACACACACACACTGAATTTTAGTAATTTTCATACCGTTACCCTCTCTCATACTGCCTTCTGCTGTAACTTATCGTTTCCTCAAGAAGTCACCCCCCCCTCGTTTCATGTGTTTTTGGTGTGTGTGACCCACTGAGTTTAATTATGTTTCATTCATTCACAAATTAGTTTAACTAGGGATGTCTGCATGAGTGTGGTTGGGAGGCTTTTACCCGAGCATGGGCTGCTTCGCAGGCTCTACCACTGAGGAAAGTTGCGGTTTCCCTCATATGCCATTAATTACCAGCTGTCCTCATGGGCACGGTGGTAACTCATGAGCCTCCGCTCTGTGATGACATCTTGTCTGGTAACCACAGCTCCACCATGCGGGCGGAGGCCATGTTACATACAAAGACCGTGTTTCACAGTAGCCCCTCTCCCTGCATCTCTTATGTTGGTTCTTCTGCAGTGCTCCCCAAGCCTTGCAGTGAGTGATCTCAACAACCCCTTTAGGGCCAAGTGCTCCACTGTCCTGTAGTCACAGCTCTTCCACCATACGAAAGACTTTATATTAACTGTACTGCAATAACAAGATGCTTCTGTGATGAAGGCTAATAACTTTGTTAAGGGGGCATCTAAAGAGCTGTTTATCTTCAAAAATATAACCAACCTTTAAGTACCTGTGAACTCTGTCATCGTTTTTGTTTGAAAGCTCCTGTTTTCTTGAGTTACATTACATAAAAGAAAATATGTATTCATAGGTTACATGTGTGTGTATGTGTGTGTTTGTCAATAAGACATGGAATCCTAGCTAAGTAGATGAGACCAGTCAGAAGGATTTGGGTGAAAATTTGTAGTGAAAACATTGTCAGAAAAGCACACAATTCTCTGTGAAAGTGGCTCAGCTACATATGTGAAGGTTGGGCACTGCCACTTTTCTGTTCTGTATTCAGAAAGTCTAGATGAAATGTCTAAGAGTAAATGACAAACGTCTCTCGCAGCTGGCACTCACAGCCTCCATGACAGGCGTTTGTTTCATGCCTACTACTATCACCTCTCCTTCCTGTGTGTTCCCTGGTGGACGACTCCTTGTGTGTGTCTTTGAAGTCAGGCTTCTGACAAACCCTCCCGGGATATTGTAGGAGGGAGCCCTGAAGCGTCTGGCTGTGGTTCCCTGGGTGCCATGTGACATGAGAACCTTTGCTGGACCTCAGTGTGTGCTGTGTGCTCAGAACTGGCCCTTCAGCAAGCTTGCAGAGTGTGCTGGTGTGGCCTGCCTGCTCTGCTCTAAGTATGGGAACTCTTGAAACTTCCAGTCTTCATCAGCACGGTGCCTTCTCAGGTCTCTACAAACCACGTGTATCCTGGAGACTCCACCAAGCCCTCTGTGAGCCCAGTGCTGTCTGCAGCCAGAATGGCTCTGTCCTGCTGTACACTCTCCCCACTGCTGACTGCCTCCTTCTGACCTGACCTGCACTGGAGCCCTGGAGCCCTGCTTTTGGAATGCACAGCAGTTCTGGTTTGGGGAGAATCAGTTCCTTTTAGGGCCATGTCCGTCCGTCCGTCCATCCATCCATCCATCCATCCATCCAT
>LOEQ01015370.1:0-11797 GCA_001685075.1 Bramus lutescens
TTATTACTACAATCTTTGAGTTATTTTATGTCATATTATAAATAATACAATTCAATAAATTTCAATAACTATTTTATCATTTTTAATGTTCTAAAGAATCATTTATAGTTATATTGTGTTTTGAAACAATTCAGTCTCCCCATCCTTTCTCTCCTCCTTTTGCCTTCTCTGTCCCTCTGCCACTTTTCGCTCCTAACTTTATGTGTCTTGCTTGTTTAAACCCAATGAAGTCAGTAAGTATTGTCTATATGTGCATGTATTTTTATCCTTCCATGGGTGGTTGAATAGCTTTGCCTCTCATATCCTTAAATCACAGAACATGGAAAAAGCAAGGTGTTACTGTCTTAGAAGCTTCTTCCCAAATGACTAGTTGTCATAGTACTGAAGTGCTGTGCATTCTACTAGAGGAGAATAGTTACAATCACTCTATTCAAGTTGTGAACCCTGCAAGCTACAACCATGACTAGTCTGGCAAGTTATGTCCCCTTGCATATTAGTTACATGAATGCTATGGAAGTAAGTAACTAATCAATTCTTATTGTGTGTAAGACTTGCTGTACAATGTCAAACCCATTTCTGTCACCATTATTTGTGCAAAGTGTTTGTGGTTAGAGAAGTCAGAGGGCCTAGAGAAGACTACTGATATTCTAACCTGAAATAGACATAGTAATAAACCATAGTATTAAACCTCATGACCTAGTATACCCACAAATTTGTGTCTATGTCAACTATCATCAAATAAGATATTTTTTATCATCAGATGGCATTGACTAAGAGGTCAACATTATATTAACATGTAGAAAATAATATGCTATAGGGTGACCAGGTCTGAGAAAACAGCATGGAACAGAAGTGGAAAAACTATGAGATAAAAAGTTGGTGGAGGACAAAAACTATTCATAAATATTTCGACTAATATATTCTAACGTGTGTGTGTGTGTGTGTGTGTGTGTACAGACAAAAGGAAAAGCATTGCACTCCATAAAAGGGAATAGTAACAACATGTGTAGGACAAACAAAATATTCCTAAACTGAGTCAATTTAAGGGATGAAAGAACTTGGGATTAGAAAATAGCATGAAAATTAAATTCCAGAATTCTTGATCAATTTCTTGATATTCATGATGTGTCAATAATAGATTTAAATGACTTTACTTGATGTTGGAATTATAACAGCTATCCTGAAATTAGGGGATTCCAAATAAACACAACAAAAGTCATGTAATGAAGGATTGGAAGAATATCTCAGTAGTTAAGAGCACTTGTTTCTCTTACAGAGTTCCAGCTTTGGTTCCCAGCACCTGCAAGACAGCATACAACCTCAGATCCTTCTAGAACCAGATATGCAGGGCTTCTGGTGCCTTCTTTTGACATCCACAGCCACCAGAAGTTCATGCAAGACAAATACATTAAGGTAAAGCACTCAAACACATTATAAAATTTAATGAATTTTTAAAGTCATGTAATGGAGATATAGGACTCTGTATATCTGTGTCTTTCTCTGTCTCCATCTGTATTTCTGCCTGTCTCTCTGACTGTCTGTGTCTGTCTGTCTATCTCTTTCTCCTCACTGGGACTTCAAGTAAAGCATACATCAAATCCCAACACTTGGGAGGTGGAAAAAAGAATATCTTGGGCCAGAGACTAGCCAAGGCTACACAGTAAGTTTAAGAATATACAGAAATGTATTTAGAAATACCTTGTCTTAGTTTACTGGGTCTGGGGATTTATACTTTAGTGGTGGAGCTTTTGCTTTGCATGTTAATCACCAGCATTGAAAAAGAAAAGCAAGACTTCAGATATTAGTGGTCACTATTTCCAATTTCTGTAGTACATGTGAACCCTCAGGAAACAGATACACACACAAAGCATAATAAGAGAAAACACACATGTTTAGAATTTTGAATGAATAATTTAGATATATTAAATATATTCATTAATTGATACTGAGTTAACAATATTATTACATCAGCAGTTCCAAATATATTCTCCTGTAACATGTTAATAATAAGGAACCTTTGGATGGTTTATTAATTCTGTAAGCATATAACTTTCCTTGGGTTAAAGAATTATCTGAAATTAAAATTGAAATTAAATTTTTGCTGATATTAAAATGTAAAATATGTCCTATGTGCTTGAATTTTTATAAACACACTCTATATAAATTGAACATCCCTTAGCCACATGCATGCTCAGTGGAAAATACACTTACTTGTAATTTTGTCTTATTGGGCTCTGCTGACTTTGTGCCTTAAACAAAAGAAATTGTTTATCTTGCTATAGTGAAGGCTGGAACCAAAATGTAGATCTCGGTGGATCTTGGTAGAAGTAGGATGGCTGCATTCGGTGTTCCTTCACCGTGTCATGAACATTCTTCCTTTTGGTCTTGGCTGATATCCCCAAACTATTTTTAGTGTTCTAATATCAGCTTTTTATAAAGACAAGTACCATATTGGATTAGGAGCACCTCTAATGACTTCAAATTGCCTTCATTTCCTCTGCAACAATCCTACTCTTAAACAGTCATATTCAGATGTATCAATCTAGGCATTTTTTGTGGACAAAATGATAACGATTTAGTCGATAAAAAAACTAAGAAAAGACATATTAAGATGTTAGCTCAGAGATACTGCTGCATATTTCATGGTAAAGGAAAACATACATTTTGTGTCTTTTATTTTGAATGCTTCTGGCCTTAAGTACTGTATAACTATTTGTAATTATTTTAAGGATCTTATTGGTAAAACACACAGATTCCAACTTATTGAAAGATGTCTATAGAATCCAAGAGCATTGCTTACTTGCATATTATTCAAATGCTCAGTAGATATACTCTGAACATTTTCAGTTGATAAGTTTGGTGGAACTGAAAGTGAAAAATAAATTTATTATTGTTAACTGGTCTTGTAAGTGTTCTAACAGATAGTTTAGTTGTTAAGAGGCAGAGGAATAAAAAGGCTATTACAAAATTTTTATACTGATAGGAAAAATTGATTCATAAGTACAATTAATATTAGGAATTGGTATAGGAAAAATATTAAAAATTTCATTGTATGCTATATGTGAAAATTGGGAAACCAGTTGATTTGTGAAATATTTTAGTGATTATATGGTTGACATATTAAAATCCTTGGTAAATGGGTATAAAAACATTAATATGTGTGGCCACATAAAGTACAACATACTCTATTTTGGATTTTTATATTACTAAGAGAGTAATATAGTTTATAATTGGATATTAAACTGTTACAAAATTGATCATTTTTCAGAGATAAAACTGCTTATGTAGATAAACTGGGAGCACTTTGTATGTATTTCCCAGTCATATATGTTAGAAGAAATGCATCACTCAAACAGTTCAAGTTGATATTAAAACCTAGAAAATTTAAAATTAGATCAAGACCATTTGCTGTATATAAATTTAACTTCCTTCAGTAATGACAAAGCTCAAAGAAAAATATACAATTGCATGTATTAGAGCTCTATTTTTCATAAGAATGAGACCATTTGCTCCCAGTTCTCATAAAGAAGTGGTAGCAATTATTACTAGAGCTGGAGAAATGACTCTGTAACTAGGAGCACTTACTGCTCTTTCAAAGCACTTGAGTGCAGCACTCCAGTCAGTGGCTCACAACTGCCTGTGTCTCCAGCTTCAGGGAATTCAGGGCTCTTTTTGGACTCCTTGGTCATGTGCCCTCTCATGCAAATACCAACACACACACACACACACACACACACACACACACACAAATAATTGAAAATAAGTATTTTAAAAATAATTGTTACTATTGATTAAAAATGTGTTTTAGGGGTTGTGGTATAAGTTATTGATAAATTTCATGTTCAGCATGTGGTAGGCCTGAAGCTGTTTAATCCCAAGCATCTCATACAAAAGGAAATTTATAACTATTCATTTGTTGTATAATAGTTTCCTCAGAGATTATAATATTCCATGCTGCTGGGAAGATTTATAGCAGGAAGCTAGATAACTCAAATAGCTTCAGGAAGTCCCTGAAACTGAGCAGATTCACTAGGCCTCTACCTGCCATAGGAAACAATAAAAGTTCAGAATCCCTCTGAGGCCAATAAAAGTGAGCTGCCATGAAGACCCTCAGAAAAGGAAAGCTCTGAGACCAAGAAATGACATCAAGCTCAGCTCCCTAGGAAAGGTTTATACCACTCAGGCACCTGGAAAGAACATTGTCAAACCTGTTGAGCTGTGTGTAGACTGTGTAGTATGATCCAAGTTCCCAGTTTTGTGAGCGATCACCCTTGCTGGGATAGGCTTTGTTGATGGAGTTGTCTTTGGGTCATTTCTGCTCCTGTAAGGAATTTCTCATCCGCACTCCTGTGAGTAATCAATAGTAAAACCCATTGGTTGACCAAGTTGGAGCTTGGTGGTATCTGTATTTTCAAATTCGCTGTCTCCCTATAAATGTTACAGCTCTGAGATGAAAGCTTCTCCAGTGGAGATATCACAACTCTGAAAGAAATGTTTCTCTGATGGAATTGTTAACACTTTGAAGGGGAAGATTTCTCTGATGCAAGTATTACAACTCTGAAAAGAAAGGTATCGGGACATTCAGGAGCTAAGGAATACAACAAAGCTCTATCACAGAACAAACCTTCCACAATGGGAGAGGCACAAGGTGGCTGCCTCTGCAGGGATGAGAAGCAGTTGAGAACTGGGCTGGAGACAGGCTTACATAGGTTTTGGCAGGGAGGAGTTTTCCAGTACAGAGATTTCTATAGTGGGAATTGGTAAGTCACGGACTAGGAGCAAGCCCAGTGATTGGTGAGTTTTTTTTCGTCAGCGACTGGTAAATTTCTGTCATGATTTTCACCTGGAAGTGGGCTCAGATCCTTTACCCTACACTATTTGAGGTACGATGATGTGTGTTGCATCTCTTCCCCCCAGGAAAAGTTTCGTCGCACACATAATTCAATATGAAAATATGATAACTCTATATTTATTAGAAATGATATGCATATAACAAGATTGGACAGAATATTAAATGGAAGACTGTTATAATATGAATCTTAAATGCCTGCTTAAGGCTCATGCTTAACAGGGTTATTTTTTAGGATGGATCTTTGGAAAGTAGTGAAATGTCTGAAGAACAGGGCCTTAGGAGGAGTCCATGGGTAACTGACCTTAAGGGGTTCTTCTCTTTCCCTCCCGTCAGGCTTCCCAGGGATGAAGTCAGTGCTTGTGTTTCCTTCACGACTACAAAATGCTGTTTTCTGGAGATTTTATGATTCTTGCATACACAAATGTACAGTGGTTGTGGTTGATTGTGTGAGAACATGCATCAATACTCCAGGATGGACGAAGGAGAGGAGGCCTCATCTTACTTTCTAGTTGAGAATTATTGGCACTGGACAGCTGTTGTCAGACAGAGAGTTCATTTTCTTCACAGGTGTGGCCTCGTGTAGGTTGCCCAAGTTCCATCGGATGGCCCCACAGCGGGACATGTATGGGTCTGTAATATGTAACTGTATTAAGTAGCTTACACATTTAAAACAATGAAAGAACATAGAGAAGGATACTCTAAGAGAAGGTTGTGGAGGGCAGATGTGGTGGATATGACTAAAATACATTGCACATATGACATTCTCAAAGTTAAATAAAGTGAATTTTTGAAAATTAAAAATAATCTTCCCTAAAAGTAATAATGAAATTTATAAGAGAGTTAGGGACTTTGGTTCAAGTACATAAATGAACATTTAAAATTAATAAGAAAAACTAAATATGCTATGGAAAACTTTATTCTTGATTTGGTAAGTTACATAAAAAACAACATAGTATGAAGAAAGTGCTACTTATAGCCACTGGCACAAGAAAAAAGATGTACATACAATTTAAAAAGTAAAAATACCCCTAAAAATCAAATAATAGGCCTATTTATTTTATAGTTGGATTTAAGGAAATGCAGATACTTTCAGTTTGCAATAAAAACAAATATTGCTCAATGTGTATCTAGTGCCATAGATTAGTGACATTAAAGTTAGGGGTAATTTGATGAGAAATTGAGTATGAATGTGACAGTATAAACTTCAAACGATGAAATGTGGCAGTATGCATGAGATAATACATTTTGATTTTTAAATTTTATTTTTGCAATGTATGGGCAACAAGATTATATCCAGCTTCAAATGATGAAATGTGGCAGTATGCATGAGATAATACATTTTGATTTTTAAATTTTTTTTTGCAATGTATGTGCAACAAGATTATAAATGATAAGAAACTATCTTTAAAAATCGACTCTAAAAATGTTTACATTTAAAAATTGTTACAAACCCTACATAAAAATAAAATTAAGTATGATTATATAAACCTAATGCCAATATTTTTATGACATAATAAAATTCCCCTTAAAAAAAACTGAGTAAAATTCACCTAAGGAAAACAAAACAATTTCAAGAGCCCTGATCACTGCAGCATAAATTTTCTCTTTAAATTAAGCGTTACTGGACAATATTTCATTATTATTTTGGATCTCTTTAGTTTTCAAAGTAATGAAGAGAGTGTAATTTTAATGTAATTTTGACATTTTTATTTTTGAATTTAATTTTATTTATATGAGTGTGGGAATGCTGTCCTCATGCATGTTTGTGCACCATATGCGCGTCTGGTGCTGAGGCATGTTAGAAGAGAGTATTTGATCCCCTTACATGTGTGTGTGCTGGATCGTGGGTTTCCTGAAAGAATGGGCAATGCTCTTCACTCACAATTCGGGTGTCAAGCCTCTGTACTGAAGATCTGAGAAAATTAAAAGAAAGTTAGATTCTTCTAACTTGTGTTTTGGGGTCATTCTCATCACCTTTTACCTGAAGTTGATAGATGCCTCTGCTTAGAAGGAAATTTAAACTCAGTATCATTATAAACAATGTGCAGCATCCTACAGAAAATATTATAAAATAAATTCAGATGATATATGAGAACAATAAGCCATGAGAAGCTAATATTTATTTTAGAAAAAAGATTAATAATATTTTAAATGTCATTGAATTTCAACACATTAATAGAAAAGTGGAAAAATATCTAAGGAAAATGAAGAATTTGAGATAATTAATATATTCATAGTGTTCCAAATTATGACAACAAAATTTTCTTAGAAGAAAGAGAAAACTTATTACTTTGACAAGATTATAATAAAGCAAAAATTTAACAAGAAACTAATAGTGCTGTGTTTTGTTTTGATATATTAAAAGCATTTATCACTGGTGTCAGAAGGCACCAAAGATTGTTTGCCATTTTTATACTTTTAAATATTTTAGTGGAAGTAAAGAGAAAGAACTAAAATGTAAAAAGATACTCATTGTATAGGTATACAAGTTTATTGTATTTTATATTTTTACATTTTTATAAAAGTATTTGGACATAGATTAAAATCATCATACACACAAATTAATCAGACCCAAATTCTATACAACTTCATGAAGTTATGTACTGTTGGAATGGGCATTCTGAACAGGAGCTATGAAGCTTCACATTAAACAGCTTTTTATTTTCAGGTTTAAATATGTTTTATTTCAAAATTCCTTAAAAAACTTCACATTGAAAGAAAAATAAATCAAATTTAAATTGTTTGAAAAGTGAGGAAAAGAAGTTGCAGTCAAGAATGTTTCAATTGCCTTATACAGAATAATATAAAGATGAGAAAAATGATAGAATAGTAACTATTAATAAGCATACTAACACATGTTTTTGATTAGAAAATGAAATACACATATCATTTTGCATGCCTGTAATAAGAAATTAGAAATAGTAAATAGCCATTTCTTATAGCACAAATCTCTGAAAGCTCATGGCTACACTTGGGTCCTGAATACCAAATTTTAGTTCCAAGCAGCTGCAAAAAAAGAATTTCAATTGGCTATAAACTGTCTCTAGAAATCTCTGACAGGCTCCCTGTGATACTGTAATACATTTTCCATGGCCCTTAAATTTCCTTTAGTATTTTTCTTCCTGCTTTGCACCTGTTAGTTATTAAAACTACATCAAACCACTCAGTCCCACAAAACCTGTAATTCATTTATTACAAAGAAATTCTGAAGAGAGGAAATTAAATAATTGGGAAGACTCAACAGAGAGCCCTTGTTCTGTCTTCTCTCTTTGCCTTCCCTGGCTCATCCTCCTTTGCTGTCTTCTATGGAGAACATTACTCCTCTCAGATTTTCACAGTTCTTGGGCATTCCTGGAGAACCAGATTACTTGGACACCTTGATTATTAAATCAGTTTGAATATTTCTCAAATGTATACCGCTAGCATTGACATGTAAACATAGAAATTGTTTCTTATTGTCTACAACATGTTCATTATCATATATCTTCCACCTTCCTGTCCGTTAATAGCCCAACTCTTTTTTCTCATTTTATCTTGTTGATCATTTCTCCCTGAAAACAGTCTCTTCTAGTGTAATGCGTTCAGATGCTTCATTCAAAGGACCTAGGTAATGTTCAGTTCTTACAATGATTATTTCAATGTTAAGACCAGAGAATAAAAACTTAAACTTTCTAATGAACATAGAATGTTCCTAGATAACTATTGACTTAAAATTCAAATGTACAAGTGATCTCTTTGAAGCCCCTAATATCTGTTTACTTCATTGCAGTTAGAAAAAAAAATTCTATCCTAAAGGGTAGGAAAAAAATGGTGTCAGAGAACTAGCTATCCTGCTGAAAAGAATATCCAAATTCAGAGACACAAAGCTACCGAGCCCTGAATATCTTAAAAAGACAATTACACAAGCTTTAGAGGTATTTTCTAGTTTGTGTTGCAGATCACACAATCACCTGAGTCTTTATGCATTTATAGCTGCCCGGAGAATAGACTACCGTGGAATGATAATGTGTGTATATTTTAGCTAGCAATTCTTTTGATAAACCTGGGGAAGAAGATGCGGAATTAGAGAGTCGAATGAGAGATCTTCTGTGTGCTGGGAATAGCAAATGAGCCCACTGCTATAGCTTCCATTTGGATAATGGGGCTATCTGTGGCCACTGTTATCTACTCTCCAGGCAGCTGGCTGGCAGCACAAAGGCAAAGCTGCTATATTCCTCCTGATAAAGGAAGGTCTTCCTAAGCTCTGCTCCTAACATCCATAGGCTATTTCCAAATTGCCGTGAGAAACACCACTCATCTGGTATAAGCCTACTTGCCATACTCAGTAGCTTTGAACAGTTGCAATATATTCTCCTGAAACATTCAGGCATGTGCTCACTGCCTCACAATGCTGTCATTAAAGGAAAATCATGCAAGATAAAATGCAGAATAGGCGGACCTGTAATAGTCAGCATCTTCACAATAGCCGAAGTGCTGCATGGATTAGCAGTCATTTTCTGTAAAAGCTCACGATGAAAAGGAAGGGAATTTAGGGCAAGAAAATGAGGGTGCAGTGTGCTGCGGAGTTGTTCTAAAGCAGTCATGTGTGTCACGTGCATCGGGTGACTTCACCTGTTTCTTCTTCAGTGTGGAAGGAAGACTTAAAACATCCAAATTTAGAAACTTGAAAAATAAAGTGACAGGAATAGTTAAACTTTCTCTTCTTGCCATCTATTTTTCTGCAACCATTATCATTCTAACTCTGCAATTGATAAAACACTACATATGGGAACAACTATTAATGCCTATCATACCATTAATAAAACATGAATCCTTATTTCAGCATGTATTTATGTGCATGCATTGAAATTTTTCATGTACAGATACTCTCCCTTAAAATTACTAAAAAGAATCATCTACATGAAGGGGAGCTAGCACAGAGCAGGGGTGGGGGAGTCAAAGAAAGGTAAATCCTTGGGCTCACTGCTCAGCAAGTATAACCAGCTTGGCAAGTTATAATCCAATATTATACCAAATCTTTAAAAAATGGAGCTAGTACCCAAGATACAACACCCAGGTACACACACAAACACAAACATGCACCCACCCATCCACCCCCCACACCCCTCAGTTTCCTATTTACTGATAACCAATTCTCGGTGTGGCTTGAAAGTCAAAACAAGAGTTGCTTAGATTAATTAGTAAAGGAAAGTTTGCACTTCTTTTTTTTTGGTTTTTTTTATAGAAAACAAACATTTTTCATTCTGCATACCAATCCCATTCCCACCCCCTCACAACCTTCCATTCCCTCCACTTAGGCCCCCACTCTACCCCTCATCCACTCCAAGGGGGTAAGGCCCTCTATTTTATATCTAGGCTGAAATAGGTATCCATCCGAAAAGAATAGGTTCTAAAAAAGCCAGTACAAGTAGTAGGGATAAACCCTGGTGCCTCTGCTGGTGACCCTTCAGTCTATCCCAGCCACGCAATTGTCAACAACATTCAGGGGGATTAATTTGGTCCTATGCTTGTTCCTTCCCAGTCTGGCTGGTGATGGTGGGTTCCCATTAGTTCAGGTAGACTGTTTCAGTGTGTGTACTCATCACGTTCTTGATCTCTTTTCTCATATTCTCATTCCTCCCACCTTTCAGCTGGACTTTGGGAGCTCAGTCCAGTGCTCCAATGTGGGTCTCTGCTTCGGTTTCCAGAAGTTGCTAGATGAAGGTTCTATGAAGACATGTAAGATAGTTATCAGTCTGACTACAGGGCAAGGCCAGTTCGGGCCCCTTCTCTTGCTTAAGGTCTTAGCTGTGGTTGTCCTTATAGATTCCTGGGAATTTCTCTAGAACCAGGGTTTTTGTTAACCCTATAATGGCTCCCTCAATCAACATGACTCTTTTCTTGTTCTCATCTCTGTCCTTCCTCCATCGCAACTATCCTGTTCCCTCACGTTCTCCTTGCCCCTCCCCTTCTTCCCACCTTTTCCCCTTCCACCTTCTTTTCTCCCCCCACCCCTATGTTTTCAATTTTGTCATGTGATCTTGTCTATTTTGACAGGTGGATCTATATATGTTTTTCTTAAGGTTCACCTTGTTACTTAGCTTCTCTAATATCATGAATTATAGGCTTAGTAACCATTGTTTATAGCTAGTATCCACTTATTAGTGAGTAAATACCATATTCATCTTTTTGGGTCTGGATTACCTCATTCAGGATCATTCTAGTATCATCCATTTGCAAGCAAAATTCAAGATGTCATTGTTTTTTTTTTTAATCGCTGAGTAGTACTCTAATATGTAAATGTGCCACATTTTTTTTATCCATTCTTTGGTTGAGGGCCATCTAGGCTGTTTCCAGGTTTTGGCTATTACAAATAATGCTGCTAGGAACATAGTTGAACAAATGTCTTTGTAGTATGATTGAGCATCTTTTGGGCATATGACCAAGAGTGGTATTGCTGGATCCTGAGAAGGTTGATTCCCAATTTTCTGAGAAATCGCCATATTGATTTCCAAAGTGATTGTACAAGTTAGCATTCCCATCAGCAATGGATGAGTGTTCTCCATTACTCTACATCCTCTCCAGCATAAGCCATCATTTGTGTTTTGGATCTTAGCCATTCTGACTGGTGTAAGATGGTATCTTAGAGTTTTTTTGATCTGTATTTTCCTGATGGCTAAGGGTGTTGACCATTTCATTAAGTGTCTTTCAGCCATTAGAGTCTTCTGTTGAGAATTCTCTGTTTAATTCTGTACCCCATTTTTCAATTGGGTTATTTGGAATTTTGATGTCTAATTTCTTGAGTTCTTTATATATTTTGGAGATCAATCCTTTGTTTGATGTGGAGTTAGTGAAGATATTTTCCCATTCAGTAGGATGTTTTTTTTTTTCTTATTGACTGTGTCCTTTGCTTGACAGAAGCTTCTCAGTTTCAGGAGGTCCCATTTATTTATTGTTGTTCTCAGT
>LOEQ01015371.1:0-12350 GCA_001685075.1 Bramus lutescens
TATTATTTTTAGAATTATTTTATTAGATATATGAGAATAGAATTTTATTAGACAGATGTTTTTGTTGTGAGTGTCTGGTTGGTTATGCTAGACATAGTTTGACATTAGTTTGGGTATAAATTTTTACTTAGGTCATGAGTTTATGGCATTTTGAGTTAAGGGTAAGTGGTTGTGGTTAATAATTATAGAGTTCATAGTTTTTTATATTTTGCAATTTATATGGAAGAATTTTTTATATTTTTAGTTTTTAAAAGTTTTAAAGAAGTTATAGGTATTTATTTTTTATTTTTATTTTATTTTTGTTAAATTTGTTTTAATTGTTTAATTAAGCTTGGTTTTTGTTTTTTATTTATTAAGTATTGAATTAAACTTGGAAGCCTCTTTTAATGTTAACCCTTTTTTATTAGTATTATATACTTTTGTATATGGTAATGGTTTATGAGTATATCTTTGGAAATTTTTAGGGTTTAGATTTATTTTGAAGGAACAATTTTGTAAATTAATAACAATTAAATAATCTCCTTGTGGAACAGCTACAGTTGAAGGAAGCCCTGGTTGAAGCACTCCCATATCATGTATAATTTTGTTAATGGCTCTTAAATCTTGTAAGGGCCTTTATTCTTTGATTTTTTTATTACAAAAACTGGTGTATTTTAAGGACTATTAGATTTTTTAAATGGCTTTTTAAAAATTGTTTTTGAACCGAAGATTTTATAACCTGTGTTTTGTTGTTGTTGTTTTTAGGGGCTACTGATTTATTTATATAGGCTGATCATTCTTTATATAATGGAAGTTGTATATTTAATGTCAGTGGCCCCTATGAAAAGTTTTGTAGACTTAAGTGTCTGATGTAACTAACTTTATTTTTTTTATAATTTTTTTCCTGCAAGAGGGTAAAGAATTTATTACATAAGGACAAAAATACCCTTGTAGGTCTTTATATTTTTATTTTAATCTTTTTGTATTTTCATTATATTATTTGCCATTTTTAATCTTAGTAAGGTAAATGAAGTTTTGGTAACAGGCCAAGCAGAGGGCCAATCTTTGTCTGTTATATAGGATCTGATTGTTCTTGTATTTAAAAGTCCTTTTATAGACTCACTATTCCCTTAAAGAGAAAATGTTTCAACTTGAGGGAAATATTAGTAGCATGTATTATAAGAGGAAGTGACAGAGAGGCAGCTCTGAGACCAGGCAAGTTTATTCCTGAATAAACTTCTTTTGTTCTCACCTTCCCCAAGTTAGAGCAAGAAAGCAAGCTGTTCTGACATGCAGTTTATATTGGGCTCAAGAGGGAGTTACTTGGGGCCTGTGGATTTTCTAGAAGAAGTAGGAATGGCATTTGTGGTTTTGATATCAGGAATATGGGAAATTGAAAGTGTTGATCACAGTAAAGAGGGCTATTCAGAACAAAATGTGGGACTACTTTCTAGATGAGGGCACTTTTGTTTGCTCAATTACAAGCACAAAGAGTGAGTTTTACAAGAAAGTTCAGAGATCAACTGATTTTGTGACTATGACATTATTGTATTATTAACACGGAAAATATGTGAGTTAACATAGAGATTTAATGTTGAAGAAAATAAATTATATGACAATATAAAACCCAATGACATGGTCAAAGATCCTATAAACAAAGATGAACAAACAGAAGAAGTGAAGAAAAATGTGCTGCTTAAAACATAGGCAACAATGAATATCCTTGAAAAGGAAAGTACTGTAATGCTGATTGTGAAAAACCCAGCAAATTAAATTTAGAAATAGCCCGTGGATATGATTTGTTAATGTAACAAATGCAAATGTTTGATTAATATGCATACAGATATTACCATCTTCTTTCTCACGGTCGGAGGAATGCAGATTGGTAATTTAAAAATGAAGTAGCCCCGTGCAAGAGTCCAGTACACTTGAGGCTCATTGTGAATTACAGGAGTTTTTGCTGTGTTTATGAAAATGAAGTGTTATGGCATACCTTGAAGAGACTAATTAAAATTTAAAACAAATATGCAGTTCATAATTTCATTTCTGGGAGTCAATCTAAGAGAAATGAAGACATTCAAATTTCATGTTATATGCTAAAAATGTTTATCGCAACATTGTTTGTTGTCTTTTGAAACTGGAGGCTAAGGGAGTGCAAATGGAGGAATGATTTGAGAAGTTATGGCACATTCACAAGGTAGAGATTTAGATTTACAAAAAAATCTTCAACTAATTAGAGCTAAGTCATTGGCCATGGATGTGACTATGTATAATAGTTTCCTATATGTATATATATTTACATACACGTATGTTTGACAATAAACTAAGAAAGATATCTATTCTAAGGTTAGTAAAGGTGTATTGAGTGTAGAATAAGTAGGTAAAGATTTGATAAGGATGACAAGCCAAGAAAAAAATTACACAGTATGAATCCACTCAAATACAGGTAAAACTGTGTCTCTATAAATGACTATAAATTTGTTTAAATTATTTTTTAAAAACAAACCACTGCACAGAAGCTAAATTTATTCTTCTAGTTGAGAAAAAATAAAATACATTCTTAGAAATAATTTTAAGTGGTTGATTATAAAAATTAATCTAGGGGCTGAGGAATTGGATTAGTGAAGGTCCCTTGATGTACAAATATGAAGACCTGTGGTCAATCTCCATCACCCACATAAAATAAGCTGGGCATAGCTGAGTGTGCCAAAATGCCACCCTGAGGAGAGAGAAGAAAAAAGTGGAATCTTAACATTTGCTGACCAGTTTAACCAAAACTGTGAGCATCAAATTCAGTGAGAGATTCTGTCTCAAGGGAATAATATGGAGGATGGTGGAGCAGGATGCCTGATATCTTCCTCTGACCTCTGTGGGTACACACAAGGACACATACACACACCTACACACCCACACACCTGCACACAGCTGCACAGGCACACACCTGCACACACACACGCAAACCTGCACACATACACACCCGTACACACACACACACACCTGCACATGCGTGCGTGCACACACACACCCCTGTACATACCTAATCTACTTCTATGATTTCTTTAAGCAATTCTTCACTACCCTGATTCTGATTTCACACTGCATCTTATGCTTATTTTAAAAGATGAGCATCATGGCGAAAGAAACAGCATGAGAGGAGTTCCTAACGTCCCTTCCCTGGTGGGACACAGCAAGCTAGGGCAAGAGACACATGGTAGCTTTAGATGGGTTTCTCCAGGTCCTCCAGATTCTCCAAGATGTCTTTGTTCCTACTGACATGGAGGGATCTCTTAAGAACATCTACTTCTTCCAGCACGCTGTGATAGCTCAGATAGCAGCGTAACCAAGCATGTTACTGAATCCACAACTGCACAGCTCTGCATAGCCTCTGTTCTACATCTCTAGAAGGACAGGTATTCTTTGAGAGAGAGAGAGAGAGAGAGAGAGAGAGAGAGAGAGAGAGAGAGAGAAATATATATATTCTATATGTTCATTCTGTACCTTAAGGTCAAAACCAGGTATGCTTCATCTACAAAACAAACTATACATTTCACTGATGAGTCACTTTTGATTCCTGTTATCATTCTTTGGTTTAAGCAACTAAATCTCACCATGAACAATTATACTGAGGACATGGGAATCTTAAGAGGTGGCAGGGGGTGGGGTGTGCATTCAGTAACTGGGAGTAGAGCTTAGCTCAGATACCCAGTTTAGAGTCAGGCTCCATCATCTTCCTGATAATAACCTAGCAATCACACACACACACACACACACACACACACACACACACACACACACACACACACACACACACACACACACACACACCCTGTGTCTTATTTCTTCACTAAGCAAAGAAAACTAATAGCAGAACTTACTCCACATACTTGTTAAGATAATTAAGTAGAGTAATCAAAATCATTGTAATTTATCAATTTCCTATTACTACCATAACAAATTATTACTGACTTAGTAGCTTAAAAACTGTGCTCAAACCCCAACAAATCCATCTATACAACCTCTACACCAAAGACCCCAGGAGCATGGTGGGAAAGAGGAAGGAATGGCTGTAAGAGCCAGAGGAACAGGAAGTTTGCTGTTTTACTGTGTCTCCCAGAAATGTCAGAGAAGCTACCCCCCATGGATTCTCATCAACGTGACTGCCTAAACAAGACACACCACCAGTTGAAATGGCAACCTGGGTGTGGGAAGCCTCACAAGGCCCCACCCCAAGATGAAAAGCTGCAGGCAATTAATACCTGCTAAGAGTTCATTAGTCTTTTCCAGGCACAACACCCCTGATAAGGTATTCAGTCTTAAACGATTAGCTTTAAAAACATATATATATGAACATCACTAAATGGACTCGGTGGGGGTGGGAGTGAGTGTGTGTGTGTAACAACAATAATTAAAGAAGAAAGTCATGAATTGCAAGGGTGTGGGAGGTATGGGGGAGCTGTAGGTAGAAAAGGGTATGTGATGGAAATAAATCATGAAATTCTAAAAAGTAAAACAGAACAGTTATTTTTTAGCCATGCAAATATGTTACATTACAATATATTAGGTCAGATGCCTGGGTGGGCTCAGCACTCTGCATTGGCCAAGGACTGGTCTGGAGTACCAGGATCCACAAAACAAAGGGACCCATGACATTTAACTGCTTGCTCAAGACCAGTCTCTTTCAGGGTCCTGCAGAGTTCAATGCCAGAAACTGAGGGCTTCACCTTACTCCACTGGCTGTTGGGTGGTGTTCTTCGCTGAAGCAGGCCACAGTTCCTGCCTCAAGGAAGCTGGAATAGCGAGGTGGAGGTGATAGTAAATCCCGTGTTTATATTGTCTCTGTCCTTCCATTCGCCTTGTCTTTTCTGAATATAGCTGGGGAATGTTTGCCACTTTTAAGGAGTCGTGTGATTAGACTGCATCCACCTGAATGATCTAAGCTATTCTTATTTTATAATCTGAAGAACTGTCCAGAAGTCCCAGAAATTACAAACGTGGCATCTTGCTAACCCAGAAATATAGTACACTTCTCTTGGCACAAGTTATGAAATGTATCCAATTTGACATTGCTATTCTCCCTTAAAATATCACCCCAAGGATAGTTGCCAGGGGACAGGGCTGTAGTTTCTTTAGTTCACCCAGGGTTATTGGCTTGGTTCCAGGGATTTTCTTTTTATTCAAAATTAATGTTTAAATTTCCTAGAAAAGATTCTGGATAACCTTACTTGAGTCTTGCTTTCACGACAGGTTGGATTGCTTCACCAGGAGAAAAAGAACTATCCACCTCTCCTGGGATACAGGGTCACCCCCGCCCTGGGAAGGCCATCAGTTTCTGAGAGTCATATTTCCTGAAAACTTGGGATATATTTTTTTTAATGTGAAGGAGAGGTGAGCTGCCAATAGCAATAGCTATTCATACCGATCTGAAAAATAAAAATTTCTGTAAGATGATCTTGCAGAAGAGAGGGTTCGCTGATTCACTTATCCCTTTCTGAATACGGCTCATTGTCCTCAGAGTTCTCTATTCACAAATATATCCAGAGAAGGCAGGAGTCTCCAATGGTGCCTTCCATCATGGACAACCAATAGCTCTCCTTGAAGACCATTGTTTGACCGCATAGTACCGTGGTTCCATGTCTATTTTATTATAATGTTGTGTCTGATGCAGAAGAGGTTAAAAGTGCTTTCTGATCATTCTTCCCACAGCTGCCTTCACTTCCTTGTTCTTCAAACTGTAGATGAGGGGGTTCAGCATGGGGGTGACCAGACTGTATTGCAAAGAGAAGACCATTTCCAGGGGGGACCCTGAAGCTGGTAAAAGATAGCTGATGAAACCTGAGCCATAGAACAAGATCACAGTGGTGAGGTGGGACGAGCAGGTGGAGAAGGCCTTGCTTCTGCCTGTGCTGGAGCTGACCCTCAGGACAGCAGAGACAATGCGGGCATAAGAGCAAAGAATCAGGACAAGGGTTCCAAAAAAATGCACCACCGAGGAGCACAACAAGAGCATGAAGTTGGCAGAGGTATCCGAGCAGGACAGCGGGAAGAGAGAGGACAGCTCGCAGCTGAAGTGAGGAATGGTCTGCTCCTCACAGAAATCTAAGCTGACGGCCAGGAGGATGTTGAGGAGGGCATCGACAAAGGCCAGACTCCAGGAGCTCCACACCAGCCCCACACAGAGCTGGTTACTCATCACCTGGCTGTAGAGCAGAGGAGAGCTGATGGCAATATAGCGGTCATAGGCCATCGCAGCAAGCAGACAGGCCTCGGTACCACCAGTGGTGAACACAAAGAAGGCCTGAGCCAAGCAACTGCCAACAAAGATGGTTTTGTCCTCAGAAAGTAGGTTCTGCAGCATCTTGGGAGCTGTGACGGACGAGTGGCACAGATCCAGGAAGGACAGCTGTCTCAAGAAGAAATACATAGGTGTGTGGAGGTGAGAATCAGCCACAATCACAAGCAGCATCGAGGCATTTCCCACCAGAGTGAGGAGGTAAACCAGAAGGAACAGGATAAAGAGTATAGGCCGAACGCAGGGGTCAGTCGAGAGCCCAAGGAGAACAAATTCTCGGACAGCACTGTGGTTTCTCATCGCTGAAGAGGAAAAAACAAACAAGATCCATCAAGACCCTTAATGCCCCTTGGTTACCCCGGATTGAAATCTTATTGTCCATAAATCTCTGCTCACCTATTTAAAAATGATCCCCCTGACCATTGCTACACCATTATTAATCATCAGCATTATCTTATATTATGAAGCCTTTTTCTGAACTCACTACTGAGAGTGATTCATGTAAGAAATGTTTTTGATCAGAGATAGAGAAAATCCCAAGAGAATTACCTGAGAGATGAAGGGAAGGATTTAAGCAGATGCATGAACACTGTGTGTTCTACAAACATTAGAAAAAGATTCAAGAATGCTAGACTAGGTACAAGAAAATCAGAATCCTTACTTCATTGCTTCCATTTAACTTTAAATGATATCTTTGCTTGTGCATATGTGCACATGTGTGTATGTGTGTGTACATGTGTGTTGACATGTTTTCTTGCCTGCCAGAAGTTATAAATGCACTGATAATGACAAAAATTAAGCATAAACTGTGGGAATACAGTCAAAATGAAGCTTCAGCAATGTCAGGAAACAGAAAAATCTTATAACACCTAAAACTCATTGTGACCCTTGTATAGAAATGGCTGATATAATAAAATCAATGCCAGTTATTTCATTCTGCAAGCTTCTTCCTTGAAGCCATTTAGAGATTCTCAGGACAAAAATCTTTTAAAAATAAAATAAAAGTTTCTACTTTGGTTGTAAGTAATGCCTGAAATATCATCCATCATTGATTTGTGCAAGTTATATGTAAAATTTAAAACAATTACTGAATACAATATGAAAGGCTTTCTTTTAGATCCAAGCACTACTATAGGGATGGAGGGTGAAGTTAATTGAGTCTTACCCAAGAGAAAAAAATTCTTGAGAGCTGTTCTTCTCAGAACCAAATAAAAGGCATCATTCATAATACCTGGCCTTCAGTGTTTATCCTTGATGGAAAGAAATAGGAGACAGAGACAGAGAGAGGGCAGGGGACAAGCCAATCTATATAACTGAAGTGTGAGCTTCTGAGCAGTTTGAAGTCCCTATGGTAGCAGGCACTTGACACAAGCAGGCGGGAGAAAAGCAAAAGGCACCAAAGCTGAGCGGAACCCACTTTCATGTGTCTTGATCTTGTCCCAATCCATTCCTCTTTCTCCTCCAATTAGATATGCTGTCAAGGGAGGCATCTCGCTTGGTTTTGTCTTCTGGAGCAATTTTTAAAACTGTAGCCGTCAATATTACATAAATTAGAATGCAGCAAAACCTCAGTAGATTTGTGAACAATCATAGAAGTCCCTGCTGTGTAATCAATTGACAAAGATTAGCAAGGCTCCTCGGCAGGAGGGAAAGTTAGCTGAGGTCATCTTTCAGAGCACCCATGTCTGCACGCCAGGACGAACACCCAACAGCAAAGCACACTGCCTCTCACCCACAGCCTCCTAGTGCTTAATAATCACCTTAACACTGCAGACTACATGGCGAGGCTACTCACAGCCAAAAGCAAAAAGAATGAAGTCACATCTAGGTGGGGGCACCGTTAGCAAGTAGGCAGCTGCTTGCAAGCCAAGAGAAATGGCCTTTAGGGAAACTACCTTGATTTTCACCTTGAGCCTGGATTGCCAGCTTCACCAGAAGTACCATAGAATTTTCCGCTATTACAGCATAACTCTGTGTAGGAATTGCTCGGAGCTGAGCACCGTATTGAAGAACAGTGAAGTACTACCTGTGTTCCAAAAGGCTTCATATCCCACCTGTTCAAAAACAGCTCAATGCTGTCAGAATGTCTTAGCAGGTACTTGCTCCCAAGCCTGATGACCTGAGTTCCATCCTGGAACCACCCCCCACTCCCATCGTGGAAGAACTGACTCCCACATCCTGCCCTCTAAACTCCACACATGTGCCATGACGTGTGTCTACCCACACTCATATGCAAACACACGTAAAAAAATCTCAGTTATCGTTTGAACTGTTGATAATTGTCTTGGGGTAGCAATGGGGCTGAGGAAATGAGATGAGTAGCTATGCATTGAGGGATGAATGCGGAAGTGCCATTGTCATCCTGCACTTTCAAGGATTCAGCAGGGCAAAGTCCACAGGTGCCCACGTGCAAAGCCGTGGAAATGGAAAGGTGAGTGCCTGCAGTAAGCGAAATAGTAACGCTTGAATCTAGGCTAAATTATAATCATGAGTGAATCTTTCAACTTCCTTGTATGCTTAAAGTTATTCAAATTTTAAAATGTCTTTTAGGGCTGAGGTGGCCATCAGAATTTGCCGTACAGAACACGAGTACCGAAGTTCAGTAGCTAGAACCCAGACATAACAAGTAGAGCTGACTGTGGTGACCGCAGGGAGAAAGATGGGCCGGTCCTGGAGCTCACTGGCCAGTTAGCCTAGCTTACTTACAGATTTCCATGCCAGCATGAGACAACTGTCAAAAGCAAAAACGAGGTGCTGGAGAGATGACTCGATGGCTAAGAATACTGGCTGCTCTTCCAGAGGACCTACATTCAACTCCCAGCACCCACCTGGTGGCTCACAAGTGTCTGTAACTCCAGTTCCAGGGGATCAAAGGTCCTCTTCTGGTTTCTGTAGGTACCAGGCATGCCCGTGGTACATAGACATGCATGCAGGCAAAACACCCATATACACAAAATAAAGTTTAAAAAAATCAGAAACAAAAACTAAACCTAATGAACAACATCCAAATTATATTTTGGCCTCTAAATGCACAGGTAACCCAAACAAGTACTCTCATCCACACATGAACACACACACACACACACAATTGTTTTAATTGTTTGATTAAATACGCACACATAAATTAAATGATTCACTTTTACCTAATTAACAAACTAACCCATCCAAAGAATTAGAATTAACACAAAATAACACCTTAATGCAATTATTATGCATTTGTGTGTGTGTGTGCATATCAGTTATTGTGTATTTCCCTTATTTACAAAGCTACCTCATGTGAGATGCAAGCTTCTGCTAAACTGAGATGTTTGGGTTACATACACCCCTTCCACCCTCATCAATGCACTCTCTAAACAGATATTACATATTTAAATATGTAATTAAAACATCTGTTTATGCCCTTATTTTTTGTTAAGTGACAGATAGGAATTGTTATCTCTGTGAGACAAAAATGTGCATAGAACTCCCTGAGTCTACATAAAAGATGGCAGACAGTAACCCAAACAGAAAAGTAACTGAGGAATCCACTTCAGATCACTTCAGGTCCCTACAGTGGGAGAATGAGAGGGCTAAGATTTCTCAGCATGAGGGAAAGTGGCAGTGACAGAAGCAAAAGCAAGCCAGCGGTTTTCTCCGTGGCACCTTAGCCACATGGCCCAATCAATTGCTTTACCGCTCAGTGTGGTAAGGTCTCAGCCACTGATACTTGTGATCCTCTGTGCCATTAAGGCTGTGCCCTGAGTTCCGTAATTAAGAACTCTAATGCCACATTTCACTGTCGAAATTATCCAACAGACACAGTCAGCTCCAGTACAGACATGGAGAACAGTCTCAGATTACTGAACTGTTTAGGGCTAATGACAATTTTTAGACAGATCTTTTTTTTCTTAAATTTTATTTATTATGTGTATATGCATGCTCACCCCTGGGTTCAGGTGCCTCAGAAACCGGACGTGTTGGATCCCCCTGGGGCTGCAGTTACAGCGGTTGTGGCCTGCTCAACAAGGGTGCTGGAACTAACCTTGGATCCTCTGAAAGAGCAGTATGTGTTCTTAACCGCCAAGCCGACCGCCCAGGCCCAGTTTTCCCATCTTCATTGTTCAGAGCTGTGAGAATTGAACTGAATGATAGAAGAGCTTTAACAAGTTCTGTTTCCAGTTTGATTTAAATAATCAATATACCAAAGGAAAAAGAAGAGCAGCCAGTCCGAGAATGCTTGAGAACAGCTTAGAGGACCAAGGGAAGCTATCAATTCTGGAGACACGAGTGTAGGAAAGCTCAAAACAGGAAAAGACATGAGATAAAAGGTTTTAAAAATGAAATAAAATCTCAGGCAATCATGAAAGTAAGAAGGAAGGAAAAGGGGGCTCAAGAAGCTAAGAGCAAAAACAGACGTCTGGGCAGCCAAGAGATGTTGGTATGCCCACGGCATGTGCCCTGGAGCTCAGGAAACAAGCACATCCTACCTCAGGTGATTCCCATCAAGTAAGCACACCCCAGCTACTCAGCGTGCAGGAATGTGTAGTCTTCGGAGGGAGCGGAACGAGAAGTGTGTTTATACGGACCCCCTGGGCACTTGAGGATGCTGCTCTAATTTCTGTCTGGGAGTCATCACAATGCCTTCCATTTTTTGAGCAGTTCCTTCTTTGTTTCCTAATTCTGATCACACAACCATTTGTCCACTTGGCATCTTCAATGACTAATAGTTTGCTGTTAGCATTATCTGAAGAAGGAACTCGCCAGTGTTTGCCATCAGGAGGGCAGCTTGGTTTAGAGTCAGTGGAGCCGGTGGATTAAGTTAGGGGCCTAAGAAGCAGTTGAATCAATGCCAAGCAGTCCCTGGAGTCATGGGGAAGCTTGACTTCAACATCATTAATTAAACAGGACTTTTTTTTCTTTTAGGGCAGCAAGGGACTTTATTATGCATTATCTCTGGAAACTCTGGGTTAAAGCAATCACCTTAAACTATTGGGTGAGAAATCGTGCTCTGCTGACAACAGCTCACTGGAACAGAAAGATAAAACCCTCTCCCCTATGTAGGAAGGTACAATTTTTCCAATAACAAAGTCCAAGGGGAACAAAAAAACCATCTGAGATTTAATGTGGAAGCTGAGACAATTGTGCTTACCTCCTGATCATTTTTCCATATGAAAAAGATTTGTAAGTACAGCCATGTTGAGTAAGCAAAGAGCCAAATGAGGAACAAGGATAAACTTCTTCTCATTACTATTACACTACATAAGAAATTACAAAACAATCTTCCATTATATCATTAGGCATCAGCTTTATCTGCCTACACAGAATGATTTAGCTGATATTTTCAAGGTACTTTTTCATGAATGTGATCCATGTCTATGGTCTAGATTGGTTTTGTCAGTTGTGTACTTGGGTGCCCTTTTCCATGCCTGCAGGAAATACTCAACACACTCATTTTTACGCACTAAAAGTACTCATAGTAGATTCATCATAAAGCCTTTCTCCTATTGATAACTATTCAATAATTAAACTATATAATTTAGTGATTATGAATGAAATCTGCTGTAATGAGTTCTAGACTGGACATTTTATGCCTGCATGTGCATACATATACTAGTCCTTTTGTGTTCCAACCCTGTACTATGTTCAGCATCAGGTCAAATCTGATATGATTGTGTGGATACCACACCTCTCAAGGATGTCAGTATACTGAATGTATATATTTGGCAGGCTTCAAGGTGAGGTGCCTGTATGGTACATTCAAAGACCTTCCGTGGGAGAAGAGGAGGCCGTATATTCTACAGCTACAGTACAAATCCACTTAGAGATGTGATCTAAGCACACCAGCACAGAAAAAAGGAACATGTCACAATAAGAACAATGTCTGCATCCTTTAGTGACGAACCTCCAGAGTTAGTGCAGGCACACAGAGACAGCAACAGCCCTGGGCCTTTCCAGTGAGACAGAACGTTTCTGACACACCTTTCCACATTCTATATGTAGCCTTTTGTACCTGGTTTCTATCATTTCTCAACATGTTCTCAGTCTTTTTGTTTAAGATTTATTTATTTATTTATTTATTTATTTATTTATTTATTTATTTATT
>LOEQ01015373.1:5223-15607 GCA_001685075.1 Bramus lutescens
ACAACTGTCACCCACATTCAGAGGGCCTAGTTTGGTCTTATGCAGGTTTCCCAGCTGTCAGTCTGGAGTTAGTGAGCTCACACTAGCTCGGGTCAGCTGTTTCTGTGGATTTCCCCATCATGATCTTGGCTCCTTTAGTCATAGAATCTTCATGATGGAAGCAGATGCAGAGCTAAGCAATGGTCTGAACTCCTTAAGTCCAGTCGTAGAGAGTATGGAGCAATATTACAAGAGCAAAGCGGCCAAGACTTGTTTCTTTTCATTGTGATATCTTCATCATTGAGAATAAGTCCTAGAAAAAATAGACACCGAATATGTAGTCAATAGAATTTGATTTATCACAGTAGTCTTTACTGAGTAAAATAAGCAAGTGATTAAACTTTTGTGGAATGAATTCAGAGTTTACTTTGATGACATATAACAGAGCATCTGTATTTCTTTAGTGTATATATTAAATAAAATTGGTTTGATTTTATCTTTTTACCAGTGACAAATACTGACAGCTTATTCCTCAAAATTTTATATTTGATAATTATCTCTTGCTTTTGTGATTGATTAGTGTCTTATGAGCCCATATTGTGGGTGCCGTCGGTAACAGTGGGAAGCCCTCAGCACTGCATAATCATTAATCCGTGTCACTGGTTTTGAAAGTTTATATGAAGAATGTCACCAAGCTGGCTTCTTTTATCTTTTGTGGGTGAGATTATTTACTCAGCTTTGATGTGAGTTTAACAATGTTTCCTGGTTTGAATGCTATCTGCTTTATTTTAAAGAAACACAACCTTTGACACACCTGTTGTATCATTGCATTTTAAAATTTCTTTTCTGGTAATTTCAGCCATTGTGCCAGGCTTGGTTTTTGTTTTGTCTCTTGGAATGTGCTATCTTACTTTACCTTTCTATATATTTATTGCTATTTTTTTTGGTAGCAGTCATCTTGTGTAACATAAAATCAAATTGGTTTTAGCCTTATAGTGGATACATGTTTACTTCTGGTGGTATTTTGGTTTAACTTTTAAGTACTCGAATCTAGGGCTGTATTATGGATTAATTCTGGTTTTTGTGATACTCAATTTATAAAATCTATCAACTATCTTGAATTATACTTTATATTAAGAATGAGATTTAACAGGCCACAAAGTTCCTCATAGTATTTTCCTCAGTCAAAATTTTAACTCATTTTCTTGTTGTACCTGTGATATGATGGGAGACTCTTGTGAATGACTATTTTTTTTGGAGGGGGGAATGATCCTTTTTTTTTCTGAGGAATGATTCATTTTAGGGGTAGTATGCATTTACAATTTCCTGTTCTGATTATGTTCTCCTCACCCCTGTCCTATAAAGCTGTACTATATTTTTTAACTAAGAATGACAGACTGTGTTATGTTTCCCTGGCAAACTAAACTTTTTATTCCGTAGAGATGAAGAAAGTAGGGTCCCCAGAGCAGGTACTAGTCCCAACTACATAGGGAGAGACAGTTTAGTGTTCTTCAAAGCTGTGAGCCATGAAGTAAAAGTCCGGAAGGACAGGAAAATTCTGACATCATTATCACAAGTTGCATACCTTCCCAGCCAGCAGTCTATACACATCAATATGTTAAGTGTTCTGAGAGAAGTGTTTTTGCAGGTGTTGGATTTCCTAAGATAAGGATGTACTTCCTTAGGGTCTATCCAGGTAGGCTCTGATCCTTTTGTAAATCCGGGCCACTCCTTGTCAACTTTCCATGCAGAAATCAGGAACATGTCTTTGTATTTAAGACACATACTGGATCCCATATGTCTCGGTTATTTAATGTTGAGTTTTCCTTTGTTGTTGTTTTTTTTTTAATCTGAATTTTTCCTAAACCCTTTCATTGAATAAAGTCTGCTACTTTTTTAATTTTCTCTGTGAGTTCATTATAATGGTACATTGTAAATTCTTGAAACTCACTTTCCTCCACATCTGTTTGTGATAATATTGCTTTTCAGTCTTAGCTTTTCTAGTTCTCTTCTAAATACTTGCATTTGGCTGTTCCCTTTGTTTTAGGGTAAATTTTCTGTTGCTCTGGTAAAGATAGTCTTTTACTTGGTTAAGGTTTCTTAAATGAACTACCACACTCTATGTTGGTTGTAGAAAGCAACCTCAGTGAGGCCAAAGATTCTGCACATCAGATCACTGACAGATGGTGTGTGTCTACTGTAGTTCAGTGACAGTCGCCTTCGCCCCACATCTTCACACTGTAGAAAGGGACCTGGGGGCCATGTGAGCCTCCTTAAAGAAGACATCAGTGACATTCACGGCAATTTTTCTGTCATGCTTTTTCCTCCTAAAGACTCCTTATGCAAATACATCATGGAAATATGTTTCAATATTTGAATTTTGGGGAGATTCAGTTGTTCAGACCAGTTTTCACATTTATTCCTTAATTAATCTGTGTATAGCTCAGCTTTTTATATGAGTATATAGTTTTCTGAGCAAATGTATTTATTAAATGTTTATATAAAAGGGAACAATTATAAACAAATCATCTTTTCTGTAGGATACACTACTTTGGTTTCTAGTTTAGGTCTATTGCCTGGTACATCTTTTGCTATAATTAACCATTTTAATATTGGAGATTTTCGTGCACACATATAATGCTCTGTGGTCTAATGTATCCCCAAACCCTTCCTTCCAACCCTGCTGATACTCCTCCAACATCTCTTCCTCTCAACTTCATGTGCTTTGTTTTTAAACACAGAATACACTCAGTCCTGCATGGATGGACAATGATGCAGGACCACCTATTGTAGCATGTTTTGTTTCTTTGGGATCATATCCCTGAATAAAATACACTATCAATCCACCAGTAGCCTTCAGTTGCCAAGAGATCCTCAGCAAGTGTGTGTCTTCTTGAATTATCTCATTATTTTTTTAACACCATGATGAAACACCACGAACAAGAAATCTTATAAAAAGAAGCATTGAATTGAGGTTTATTTACAGTTTGAGAGGGTAAGTTTATGACCGTCACAATGAGGAACATGGCAGTGGGCAGACAGGCATGGCACTGAAGAAGTATCTGAGAGTTTACATGCTGACAACCAACATTATGCATTTTTCTTAACAGCTGATAATATTCTGGTTTGCAAATATAGTGTATTTTCCTTATATCTTGATGGACGTCTAGGCTGTTTACATTTTTTTTCTGTCATTATGAATAAAGCAGTAATGAACATGGATAAACAAATATCTCTGAAGGAGGATTTTGAGTCTTTTAGGAATGTGATCAAGAGTGGTATAGCTTGGTCATATAGAGAATCTAGTTCCAATTCTTTTATTTTATTTTTTAAAAGGAAACAAGCTATCATTTTTCATTTTACATACGAATCCCAGTTTCCACTCACTTCCCTCCTCCCATTCCCTCCACCTTCTCCACACCCCACCCCCATTCACTCCCGAGAGAGGGCAAGGTACATTGCTCCAAGGAAGGACCAAGGCCCTCCCTTCTATATTCAGGCTGAGCAAAGAGAATAGGTTTCCAAAAAGCCAATACAAGCATCAGGGACAGATCCTGGTGCCGCTGCCAGTGGCCCCACAGTATGCTCCAGCCATACAACTGTCACCCACGTTCAGAGGTTCTAGATTGGTCCTATGATGGTTCCTTCCCAGTCTGGTCAGAGTTAGTAAACTCTCATTAGCTAGGTTAAATGTTTCAGTGGGTGTCCCCATCATGGTCTTGACCTCTTTGCTCATATTCTCACTCCTTCCACTCTTCCAATGTACTTTGGAAGCTCAACCCAGTGTTCCACAGTGGGTCTCTAGCCCTGTTTCCATCAGTTGCTGGATGAAGGTTTTATGGTGACCTTTAAGACAGTCATCAATCTGACTACAGGGCAAGGCCAGTTTGGGCATCCTCTCCTCTTTTGCTTAGGTTCTTAGTTGGGTCATCCTTGTGGAGGCCAAGGAATTTCTCTAGTGCCTTGTTTCCTGCTAGCCACATAATGAATCCCTCAATCAAAATGCTCTGCATCTCTGTCCTTCTCCCATCTCGACTCTCCAGTTTCTGCAAGTTCTCCTCCCTGCTCCCATTCTCCTCTCCTCGACCCTTCTTCCCCTACCCCCATGCTCCCAATTTTGTCAGTAGATCATGTCTATTTCTGTTTCCCAGGGTATTTTATATATGTTTCTTATAGGGTTCACCATGTTACTTAGGTTCTCTAGGGTCATGGACTGTAGTTTTATTATCATTTGCTTTACAGCAAGTATCCACTTATGAATGAGTACATACTATCTTCATCTTTACCTCACTTAGGATTTTTTCTAGTTCATCCATTTGCATGCAAATTTCAAGATTTCATTGTGTTTTACTGCTGAGTAGTACTTCATTGTTTAAATGTACCACATTTTCTTTATCCATTCTTCAGTTGAGGGGCATCTAGGTTATTTCCAGGTTCAGGCTATTACAAATAATGCTGCTTTGAACATAGTTGAATAAATGTCCTTGTAGTATGATTGAGCATCCTTTGGGTATATGCCCAAGAGTTGTATTGCTGGGTCCTGAGGTGGGTTGATTCCCAATTTTCTGTGATACTGCTCTACTGATTTCCAAAGTGGTTGCACAAGTTTGCACTCCCACCAGAAGTGGAGGAGTGTTCCCCTTACTCCACATCCTCTCCAGCATAAGCTATTATTGAAATTTTTCTTAGCCATTCTGACAGCAGTAAGATGATAACTTTTTATGGAACCTCCACACTGATTTTCATAGTGCCTCCAAAAGTTTGCACTACACCAAGAGTGAATATTTGTTCCTCTTTGTCCACATGCAAGACAATTTCTGTTCTCATTTTTTTCTTAGCCATTATAACTATGGTAAGGCAAAATCTTAAAATAGTTTTAATTTGTGTTTACTGATGGCTAAAGATGTTGAACAAATTTGGAAAAATATTTCCAAACAAATGGCATTTCTTCTTTTGAGAACTTTCTGTTTAGTTTCATGCTTCTATTAGCAGTTAGCCTATTTATTTTCTTCTTTAGATTTTTAGTTCTTTGTATATTCTAGATGTAAACCCTCTGTCAAATGTATAGCTACTAACTTTCTCAATTTGTGGATTGCCTTATCATTTGAATAATGATATCCTTTTCTGTACAAAAGCATGGTCTCATGACTTTCCCTTTAGTTAGTTATTGGTCTCAGTGCTTCAGTGTTTTACCTAAGTCTTTTTAAGAAAATTCTTTCCTGTGCAAATGAGTTCAAGTATATTTCTTACTCTTCTCTAACCAGTTCAGAGTATTAGCCTTCTATTAGTTTCTTGATCTATTTTGAGTTATTTTGTGTGCAGTGAGGGATAAAATCTGATTTCTTTCTTTCACTTGTATTTGTCCAGTTTGATCATCATCTGTTGAAGATGCTGTCTTTTCTCTAACATGTATTTTTGGCCTCTTTGTCAAGAATCAGATGGCCATAGGAGTGTGAATTCCTCAATTCTATCCCATTGACCAATGAGTCTCTTTTGAAGCAAATATTGTGCTGTTTCTATTATGATGTTTCTGAGTATAACTTGTAATCAGGATAAGGATACTTCTGGAACTGCTTCTATTGTTCAGTGTCGCTTTAGGTGTCATGGGTCTTCTGTGTTTCTAAATGAATTTTAATATTTTTTCCAATTTCTGTAAAAAGTTGCATTAGAGTTTTTTATGGGATGCATTGAATATGTAGATTGTTTTGAGTAGATGGCCATTTTCATAATATAAATCCCAAAGATCCATTAGTGGATTAGTTTGTTTGTTTATTTATTTGGTGTCTTTCCCTCTTCTAGTATTTACTTCAATTAACTACTTTTTCCATTTTTTAAGTGTTTATTTCACAAGTCTTTTACTTTCTTAGCTAGATTTATCCCAATATATGTTATTTTATTTTATTTTATTTTATTTTTGAAGCTTAGGTATATTGGATTCTACCTCTGATTTTCTTTCTCAATATATTTTTTTCAGCACATATAGAAAGGTTACTGATTTTTGTATGTTAATTTTTTTATCCAAATACTTTGTTAAGTGTATTATTAGCTATAGGAGTTTTTGATGGAGTATTAAGCATGTTTTGTGTATAGAATCAGATAATCTACAAATAAAGGTACTTTGGCTTCAAACTTTCTTATTCATATCTTCTTCTCTTGTCTTACTGCTCCAGATAACCCTTGAAGCTCTGTATTGAACAGACGTGAACAGTGGACTTTCTTGCCTTGCTCTTCGTTTGTGAAAATGCTTCTAGTTTTCTCTAGTGAGCATGATGTGTGCTGTGGGTTTGTCATGTGTTCACTGTATTTTGTTGAGTTATGTTCCTTCTATTCCTAAATTCTCTAGCACTTTGTCATGAAGGAATGCTGGATTTTGTCAAAGGCCTTTTTTGCTTCTAATGAGATGATTGGTGGTTTTGTATCCAATCTACTTATATAGAAAATTATACTTATTGATTTACATTTACATCATTGGGATCAAGCCAACTTGACTGTGGTAGAGGATCTTTTTGATGTGTGTGTGCATTTTGTTTGTGGATTTTTGTTGTTGTTGTTGTTGAGAACTAGGGATCTATGTTAATTGGAAAATTAGGATTTGGCTTGTCTTTTTTTTTTCTTTCTATTCTTTGTTTGTTGACTGTGTATTTAGTCTTTGGAAATTGGTCATCTACTCCAAAAGAAGTAACCTACTCCTGGGCTTTTGGTTAGCCTTTGGAGCCTAGTAGGCATTGTCCCATTATAGGTTACTTGCATATAGGTTCTTTTTCAGTATGTGCATAGATATATTTTAGAAAACTTCTACACCACTAGGTTTCTATATGACTTATTAAAAAATCTTTAATGTAGTCCCTTTTCTATCCTTCTCCCTCTGTCCTACTCCAATTAAACATTTTCTGTTCCATCATTACCTTTTAACATTTTATACTAATGTGTTTTATCTCCCTTTTCTTTAAAGACCCAGCCTCACAGTCCCTTAATTATTTCCTGCTCCTATGAATATTCCAAATAAAGCTCACTTACTGTAATATTCAAAGATAACATCTGTAAATGAAAGGAACTATATGACATTTGACTTTGTGTCTGTGTTACCTCACTCATAATAATTGTTTCCAGATCCATTTATTTACCTGCGAATTTGATTTTTCTTAGTAGCTCATTAATATACAGTTTTATAATTATATCACAATTTCACTACTAATTCATCAGCTAATGGACCTCTAAGCCACTTGCATTGCCTAGCTCTGGAAGAGTAATCCATGAGTGAGCATATAGCTCTACAGTAGAATATGGAATCTTTGAAGTGCATTCCAAAGTGTGGCATAGCTCAATCATGTGGTAAACCTATTTTGAACTTTTTGATTAACCTCCACACATTTTCCACACTGGCTGCAAATATTTTCACTCCCACCAGCAGTGAATAAGTGTTTCTTTCTACATTCGTGTCAGATTTTTTCTTTTAATTTTACCCTTCTAACTTTGGTATGATGAATTCTCAAATAGTTTTAATTTGCCTTTCCCTGTTGGGTAGGGATGTTGAGCACACAGCAGTTGTTAAAGCATGCAGAAAACCTGTGCAAGCCAAGACAAACTACATTCTAGCATGGAGAGGTGAATTGGACAAGTTGACAAGTTGCTCTTGTCAAGGAACAACTGATGGTAATAAACAGATACAGGGGAGGGAAAGTCAGTTTACCAATCTCCAAAGGAAGGCCATACTTTTAAGAATACATGATGAATACAAATTGAACTTCATTTAAAAAAATAAAGGACATAAAGTTGGGTGGGTATATAATGGGGAATGAATCCTGTAAGAGTTAGAGAATGAATATGATAAAATTATGTATTAAATTCTCAAATAAAGAATATTTTTTTTAAAAAAATAGTTTTGCCAATTGCCTACTATCCCATTGGTAAATCCTGAGCATCATTTGCGATCCTTACCTTTAAGTACATATGGTCATTCATACTCTTTAAGGAGAGATATTGGAGTTCAATCTTCTAAGTCTGTGAAAGATTTGTGACTTATTTCTTATATAAAATTTATTAGATAATTTAAATATTTCAAGCTTTATTTTCCTTCTTTAAAGCAGAGATGGAGTTAGCATAATTTTTGTGTTGACCACATTAAAACTAGGTGACAGCTCTGACTTTTTATGCCTTGGTCTTTGTGACATTTTCATATTTAAGAAATTCTCATATTATAGTGCCTCACAAAGAACAGTTATTACTTTTCTGCATTTAAAATAGATTGATATTCCAAGAGTTATATAACTAATAAGCGGCAGGGATAAATTTTCAAACTAAGTGTCTAGGTCAGTCTTAAACTTCATTTCTTTATTTTGCAAATTGTTTCCCTGGGACTGAATGAGCAGCCCACTAGAAGGCAGATGGAGAGCCATTCAGCAATGGGCTATTGCATTTCTGATGTGGATGCTCTGCTCTATTTCTTTGGCACATTGTACAGGAATATTCTATAATGTGAAGTTTTTATCTTCTAGTCAAGATTTTTGAGTTTTCCTGCTTTCTCTTGTGGCTGCGATTCCTTCAATTCTCAAGTCAGTTTCTTGAGAACTCATTCCTCTCACCTACAATCTATTAGTAAGTCAGGCATATACCAAGGTTTGTGGTCACACATTTCATTTGTCCCTATTGGATTTGTGGGCAGGCATTCAAATGCACAGTGATTTCATGCCCGGGAAGCCTCAAGAACCATAGATCAGTTGGCAGACAGACTGTGAAACATGCAATGTTTATGATGATCTATGTTGTATAATCATATGAGATAGATTGCATATATAATGCTCATCAGTGTGGAGTCATCTGGGGAAGCATCTGTTGAATTTTGTTTGCCAGCTTGAGGAAAAGATATTGCCAAGTGTTTGGCAAAGGCATTTATGTGCTTATTGTATGAAGCAAATTTATACTTTTTACTGGGACTCCCAGGGTGAGAGGGAAGCTGCACTTTCCTCAGCAGAGAAGTAACCGTAGGGCCACACCCAACATTCCACACTCCACTGGAGAAGCACCATATGCCACAGGATCCTCAAGGGGTTTGACAGCAGAGAGTTTATGCTAATGGATTCATTTACTTCAGTGCAAAAGCGCAGCTGGAAAATATTCTTCTTAAGCAATAAGAACATCAAAGCATGCATTTGACGTGTACTTCCAAAGACACAAGTTTACCACTGAGGTGTTTGCTGTGATTCTAGGTGTCCACACAAGTCTATAGATTCAGAAATGTAAAAGGTGGAACTTTGTATTAAAGTATATGCTAAGTTTTATTCCTGTTCACCTTTGACCAAAATTATATATGTACAAAATAGTTACTGGAAAATATTTCCATGAAAACGCATTTTTTTATAAAAAAAAGCTCTCAAGACACAAATTGCTAGGATCAAATAAAACTATAGTCCATTGGCAATGCTAAAATAAGCTTTGCTTTTATCTGTATGTTTTGAAGATAATCTCACACTTAGTTTTTGATGCAACATAGAACATATATATTTTTTCTCAGACTGTTACCATCTTTAGTTTATTACATAATTTTGTAGCATGAAATAAGAATCCATGAGCAGGAATCTCTAAACAATTTTCTACTTGGAAAGTACCATACTCTCGAAAAATAATCTTTCAAAATTACTTTTTTTTCATTTTTTAAAACATCTTTTTTTAAAAATTTATTCTTGGGAATTTCACATCATTTACCCAAACCCCACCCATTTCCCACTTTTTCCATATGCACTCTCCACGCTTATAATGTCTCCTTCAAAAGAAAATAAAAAATAAAATTAAAAATGATGCCATACTTGAACCACTCCACTCCTTTGTCTTTCCTGTCTCTCCATATCCATCCATCGTAGCATCGTTGGAAACTGTGGTGTGTCATTCAGTGCACCCTTCTGCCCAAGCAGCTTTATGTGCAAATGTTACTATAATGAGTGGTTGGTCTGGTTCAAGGCCTCTGATCTCTGCTACATCATCAGTCCTGGATCATGATTTTCCTCAGATATCCTGTTGTTGCCCAGAGTCATGGAGAGCCTGTGGCTATGGATCCACAGTACTGCCTCCTTCAGGCACTCCAGCAGCTCAAAGATAGAGCAGATGTCAGGGTCCTGGGTCCTGTTTCTAAACCAGGATGGTAGTTGAGTTGGTCAGTCCGGGCCTGCATTGAAGTCCCCTCACCTCGGGCAAGGGACATGGCCAGATCTCCAGCACCCATGTCACGGCTGGAAGTGTAAGTCAGCTACAGACAGGGTCAGCTCTTGCCCTCTAGGGCTGGGGCTATCTCAGCATGGCACTCTGAAATCAATATGGCTTCAGGTGGTAGCCACAACCACTGGCATCAGCATGGCCTTTGTTGGGTCGCATGGACCTCAGACATCAACACAGACCCTGACCCCAGACATGA
>LOEQ01015374.1:0-15605 GCA_001685075.1 Bramus lutescens
GCACTGGACTGAGGTCCTAAGGTCCAAATGAGGAGCAGAAGGAGGGAGAACATGAGCAAGGAAGTCAGGACCGCGAGGGGTGCACCCACCCACTCAGACAGTGGGGCTGATCCAAGGGGAGCTCACAAGGCCAGCTGGACTAGGACTGATGAAGCATGTGATCAAACTGGACTTTCTGAACGTGCCTGAGAAGGGGAGCTGACTGAGAAGCCAAGGACAATGAAATTGCGTTTTTGATTCTACTGCATGTACTGGCTATGTGGGAGCCTAGTCTGTTTGGATGCTCTCCTTCCTAGACCTCGGTGGAGGGCGAAGGACCTTGGACTTCTCACAGGGCAGGGAACCTGACTGTTGTTTGGACTGGAAAGAAGGGGCATGGAGAATGGGGGAGGGGGAGGAAAATGGGAGGAGGGGAGGAGGTGGAAATTTTTGATAATTATAAAGAAAATGAAAAAATCTTTTAATAGAATAAAAATCATAAACTATCTTCCTTGTCCAGAGAAGCTAGAGTCTTCTTCCAGTAATGGATGCAACTGGATGCAAAAATCTACAACTAAACACCAGGCTGAACACAGGAATTCCAGCAAAGAGAGAAAGGAGAGAATATATACACAAGGGAGATCAAAATCATAATGGAGAAATCTACAGCGACAGCTGATCCAAGCTTGTAGGAACTCATTAACAGTGAGAAGACAGCTGTGGACGTGATCTAGTCCCTCCATGTGCAAGAGTCGGTTGTAAATCTTGGGCTAACAAGAGTTCTCTGGCAGTAGGACTACAATCTGTCCCTGGTGCAGGAGGTGGCTCATTAGAGCCCATTCCCTATGAAGGAATGCCATACTCAAGACTTAATGTAGAGGGGAGGGGCTTGTCCTGCCCCCAAATTAATGTGTCAAACTTTTTCAACTCCCCATAGGAGTCTTTACCTGTTGGGGAGAGTGAATGGGGCATTGGTTGTTTTTTTTGGGGGGTAAGCTACGGAGGACAGGAGGTGGGGTGGCAAAGAGAACCTTGGTTGAAATGTAAAATGAATTTAAAAATAAATAAGGTTAAAAAAGTCTTTCTACAAACTGTAGGCTAAAATTGTATTTGTTCAGGATTTTGACATTTCCTTATTATTATGTGGATAGATGCTTTGCCAGTAACACTATCAAATCTCTCAAACTAATATTCAACTCTTCTAATAAGCATAGAAAATTATTTAACTCACAAGGCACAGTTTGCTAGAATGTTGCATATTTATTCAAGCCTATGATAGCCTGTTTAAAGACAAATTAATTGATAGGTCAATTATGTACACTGCCTTTCAAAATCACCATACAGCAAAGCTCGGTATAGATTATATGCTTTCTTTATCTCCAGTACAACTAAAATATAAAAATCATATTGATATCTAAGTATTAATAATGACTGAGAACTTGTAAAGTTTGCAAAACTTTATTCAATATTTAATCAGGAATGATTTGTATATATCCCTCGGCTACATCAAAATCTCTTACATGCAAATGAACCTCATTGTGTTTTTAGAAAATTCTATCTATTATCATATAGTAAATGATCAGGAGTGCCCACGCAAATAGCAGTAGTCCTCACAGAAATCCATTTCCAGCTTTTAAATTCAACATTCTCCTTTTTTTCAGCTTTCTGGCCTGTAATCGTCTGTGCAATGGCAAGGAACACTAAAGAGTGGATATGCAGAGATTATGAAACAGATGACATTTAGAATTGACTCCAATGTAAATATTTCATTTAAAAAGAGAAACAGAAAGGACTCAGAGACAGAAGAATAATAGCCTGTACTCACTAATGCTAACAAATGTCATCACTCATGCCATTCATAATCATTTGAAATAAAAAAAAATTCATCTATTTTCTTTCTATTTGTTACTATCTTCTAACTACAGTGAGCATTTTGACTCCTGTGAACATATGGTAGTTCACCAGATTTCCCCTGCTGGTAATAAGTGGAGGTCTATATCCAAGTGTTTTCATGTTGTGACCGTCAAACCCTGGAAATATTTAGCTCTGGGCATCTTGCTTTTTCCTATCTATCCAATGTTCTTGTAAACAAATTATACTTCTCCTACTTTTCTTCTTCATCTTTTCTTTTTCTTTGTGTTTTTTTTTGGGGGGGCGGCAGGGATGGAGCATTGAAAAGGTTTCTCTGTGGCAGTGACTGTCCTGGAACTTGTTCTGTAGACCAGGCTGACCTTAAATTCAACAAGATCTGCCTGCCTCCTAGGGACTGAGATTAATGATGTGAGCCATCATCCTTCTTAGAGGTTTATGGGTAATTATAGAATTTAATAAATAAAAGTTCCTTGGAAACATGCCTCCACGGTAAATGTCACTTATTATCTCCTATTTATGGAGCACACAAAAAAATCTGACATACTTGTTTGCTTTTTTCTATTTCAAGACTTTTCCTTAAACTCGTCATCTGTCTTTGACGTTTCTTTTCCAACTCTAAGTTACCATACTGCTTTGAGAAAATAGGACAACTGATGAGCATGGATCTTTTACAGTCTTGAAATGCTGCCTGTCTGAACAACATAGCTGAGGAAGTACTGCAAAAGTACTGGAAATGAGAAGCTGACTCAGGAACTCAGAATGATTTCACAGCTTTCATATTAAATGAAATGTACTCTAGAGATAAGATCACAATTTCAGAAACCTATCAACATGTACTCTATCAGTATGTAGGTCTAAGGATGCAACTCAGTGACTAGAGCTTTGCTTAACAGGTACAAAGCCCTTCTATAATCCTCTTCAAAATAAACAATGAAACCTATTATCTAACATTTACAGTTGGTCAATAAGACACAGTTACTGAGAGAATGATCATGCATCTGTGCTATTTCTTTATATAGGTCTAGCCAAAGAGAGTCAGAAGGCACAATAGTCTCGGGAATGTTTCAGTGAAACACTCTAGCCTGTATTCAGTTCGAGTTACTCAATGCATGCTGACTTGGCTATTTCAGCTCATTGTGCAGCCCTTGGTTCAGAGCTTAACAGACCTCTGTGAATGCTCTCCCTTTCTATGATATGTATCATTAATGGTAGAGCAGTAAGCATTTTGCCCTTTTGTAACTTGACAGCTCAGATGTCTTGTGTGAGATAGTTGAGTGCCATATCAAATGACCTCCCAAAGCTCCCTACATTCATCACTATTTTATTACCATGTTCTTCCATTTCCTATGATTCAGTGAAATCACTAATAACTAAATACTGTAAATGTTTGATAGACATTAAAAGTTCAATGTAAACAGAGTTAACAGTGGGGATGTATAACAGTCTATTAATTATGATAACTCACAAGTCATATATAATATTTTATTTTAATATAATACGTTTATTCTGAAATAATTAGATGTCACTATTGAATCCTGATCAGGAAATTAAGAGCTGTCTTAGTTATTTAAAGAGTCTGTCACAACTTCTTTGCTGTATTAAGATGAAGAAATATTACTATATTTATTTGCTTCCCTTTAAATATAGTAGATAGTTTTATATGTACATATGCGTATAATATGACATGAAATACCAGGCTCCTAGGAATAATAATAAGTCTAAAATATGAAGCACAAAAGCTGAGCCCAACTGTTTTTTTTTCCCAGCATACTGCACTGAGGTGCTTTTATAAAGAGTGTCTGTGAACTGTGTAAATGTAGAAGACCTCACGTACACGTAACAGGAACCCCCAATGAAGGAGAGAGAATAAAAAAGAAAAATAAAAGCAGAAATGCAGCCACCAAGTTCCCAATTTGGTGAAAGTTATAAATCTACACATCTAAGAAATTCAGTAAAACCCAAGAGACAATAGAGTACACCACGATACTTACTAAGTTTCTCCAACACATGAACCAAATAAAGCCAACTCTACAACTGCCTTTCAGGTAAAAGTAGAAAAAGCATTTCCAATAAGTCAGAACTTTTCTTTATAAATGATTAAAAGAAAAACTGTCTAAGAATATAATAACACATAAACAAAAAATACCAACAACAATTCATTGTAAAAGGAAATCTATAGAAATTAAAGAGATGATAAGTATTTTCTTCAACCTCATAATAGAAGTTTACAAAAATAGATGTAGGTCACTACACTAAATGAAAAAAATGAATTTACTTCTCATATCAGCAACAAGCTAACAAGGTCATCTCTCCTCTTCTACATTGCTGGTAAAGTTACAGCCAGCTCAAGAAAAAAAATAGAATAAAAGAAAATATGACAAGAGAATATAACTAATCAAATGTGCTCATAATTACTGATATGAATGTATATGTAATCATTTTAAATTTCTACAGTCAAAAGTAAGAAATATTAAGGTGTTTAGAAAGCTGATATCAGTAACGGGTAAACAGAATTCTAATGGTCATGACTGTTAGAGTCACAAGGACACAACAGGTGTAGTTATATCCACAAGAACTACCAAGCAGAACAGAAGAGGAAGTAGAAAAGGGAAGGGAAAGGGGAAGAAGAAAGAAGGAGGGAACAGAGAAACAGGAGGTGACTCATTGGGAAGAAAGGAGCAGAAAGTGTAGAACAATTGGAAAGATCGGGGTGAATGTGTTCCTAGTGCTTCCTTTACATGCATGAAATTCATGAAGTTAAAAGTAAAAATAATTCTGAAAACATAAAGGTTAAAGCCTTTATAAGATCAGTTAAAAATAATACTAACTTAAAGTATCCTGAAATCCAAGAACAGGAAGCACACACGTTTTTAAGGCAATTTGACATGAGCTTTTTTTTTTTTTTAAAGTTGTATATACAGATCATTATAGGAAAATGTTCTCAACAATGTCTCATTAATGAATCCAGATTTAGGACTGGAGAGATGGATCAGCAGTTATAATAGTGTCTGCTTGTCTGAAGGACCCAATTTGGGTTCTCAGCATTCATTTCTAGAGGATCACACTTCATTGTAACTCCAGGTCTAGGGCTTCTGCTGCCACTCTCTGGATGTCACAGGCAACTATGTACTTGTTGCTTACACATGCAGACACCATATACACCTACAGATAAAAATGAGAATAAATATTTTAAAATCCAATATCAGTACACATATTGAAACTGTGCACTTAGTATAATTGCTGATGTGGGCATGCGAAATCCTGCAAAGATACTCATCATTTCTCAGGAGATTGCAGTGGTGTGGGAGATGACACAGTAACTTCAGGAAGCTATTCTAAACATATGTGTTCAGTGCAGTACAGTCTGGCATTTCCAGTTACTTCAATATTCACACAGTGAAATGACATCATACCTCCATAACAGTATTTTACATGAAGATAAGCAAAATGTTATCATCAATTTGCATGAAACACTAGAAGATTCCAATGATTTACACACAGAGAAGTCAGTGCATTGGATGACTGAGAAGGTAGGAGTTAGAAGACCAGCAGGGTCCTAAGACACTCTGGGGATTCTGACTGTGTTTGCTATTTCCATGTGATCATAGATTTACTGAAACATACTGATGTTAATACATCTAATTACACATTTCATATTTAAGAATTGCCATATGACAACTATATTTAAACAAAGTTGTTAAATCCAAAATAAAATACTATTTGTTATGAAGCCAAGACGCTATCATTCATATGAAAATGTGAACATTGTAGGTGGAGAATAGTGGGAAGACGTTGATTCATATATTAGAAAGTTTAGCTTGGTCTTCTGAGCAAAGAAGCTCATGGTACTCATCTCTGAAATCCAGCACAGGTACTCTCACCTTCAGCATCCTATGTTTCTATATTTGCTGCAATATGTTGAGATGATGTATGGATAAATGTGATTCTGGATAAAGTAATTTGTATGTGTCTAAACAAAATCACCGCTAGTAAAACGGATTAAGTGTAGTAAGAAGGCAAAAGAAGAAAAGAATGTAATTCTTTGTAAAGAGACTGGAAAGTCAAAGAATTTGAAAGAGTTAGAATGAGCAGTGAAAATAACAGCATCCTGCTACGTGAAATAAGAGAAGAATGGCCGTCTCGATGACAAGACAGCAAGAGCAATGCCTTGAGACATTAAATGGCCTGTCAAGATCAGACAGGGATGAAGAGCTAGATCTGGCTAGGCCAGAGGGGCAGAGACAGAAGTAGGAGAACATGTATTTAAAGAGTTCTGAGGCAAGCTGGAATTTTAGTGCCTGCCAGGATGTGTTAACACGCTTCATGTGGGTCTTTTGTAAGACACAGCTGGAGGTGAGGAGGAAATTCTTTATTTTAGTGCCATATAGCTACACCCACAGAATAGGCTTGAGTAAAAACTGCTGTCAAACAACAGGTGAGAAGCCCTGCCACAATCACCTATTGACTACACAGTTAAGGGAATGTGGCACATAGATAATTTTAAAACCTTGGTTCAGTATTACCGTAATTTAATAGTTTAAGGAGAAAACTAAGAGATTTTCAAGAGCTTATATAGAGCTTATCTACAATATTAGTATATTTTGTTCAAGCTAATTATGACTTTGTAATATGGGCAAATTTCCAGTTCTAATAAAGAGCAATATATGTGAATGTATAATAAACATTCTAATTTATTCAATATAAAATTGACTGAAACTATCACACACTTTTCCTAAACTGATCAGTTTATTTTCCTACTTTTGATTTTTAAATAAAATCTCTGAGGACTAAATAAACTACAGAGACATTATTGGCTCGTGGTATTTGGGATCATTTAAGAAATAATTCTCTCATTCACTTGCACATTGACATGGATTTGACCAAACTGAATCTGGGGGTAGAACTATGCCCTTAAAACACCATGAATAGCAATTAGTTTGGAAAATTACTCATGAACTGACTTTAGAATGAAAAGGTTTTGAAATATCATATGTAAAACTGAAAATTTCAAAATAAAAATTGACCAGATGAGTATTTGCTGTGTTATATGCTGAGTCTTTGGAACAATGGACATACAATGATTATAGAATTATAGACAAGGTTCCTTTGAGTTCTTATTAAAACTTTAATGTATTAATATTTCTAGATATGTTTAACTCATGTAGGAACAAGTTAGTAACAATGATATCTCTTAGAACCTAAAGTTGAAGGATCTGTGGTCAACTATGGTTATTTTATAAGAAATTTCTATTACTGAAGCCCTTGATGCAAACTGCTACATTTTATAGTCATTGTTAAAGTCCAGATAAGAATTATTTATGATGTTATTGTGGTAAGAAGAAATACTCAAAGAAACAAGGGGCAGACAAGGTAAATATTTGCAAGCTGATTTTCTTGTTTTCATTCTTATAAAGTGAGAACATTATTACTTGGATCATGGAGACAAAATAAGCAAACCTCCTCTCTGCCTGAATCCTCAGGTCTAATCGTGTTTTCTAAAATTCTGAGTTTCCACATAATACAGTGTAGATTTTCTTCGATTTTTTGTAAATGTAATGAATAAATTCACGTGTTCTGCTGGTGATTGTTGAATAACATATAGGTGATGTTATCAATATGATTATATGTACACATATATGCATGGTAATTGCAAGTAGAATTCAATTTATATATGTATGTATATATATGTGTGTGTATATGTGTATATATAGATAATATGTGTATACCTATATACTTACCTGACTTATATTCACAATTACCTTGCAATAGTCACACCCAACCTTTTGGGTCTGATAATGATTTTATCATCAGAGATTCTTAGAGATTCAACTGCACTTTTCCAGTATGTTAAAATTCAAACGATGGTAAGCGAATACTCATAACACTTTTTAAAATATTCAGTCTTCCAATATGACCCAATATTCCTAATTATGCGATTGATAACCTTTGACTGTCAACAAATATTCTAGAATATGAAATGAAATATCTTACAGGGATCAGTGCAATTGTTAAATTGATTAATCGAATGTCAATGGTAGAAAGATACTAACCTTTTCCTTCATAGTGATACTCAGGGTTGACTACACCAGAGCTAGGCCTATATGTTTTGCTTGTCTCCATACTTTTTTTTTTGCCACATTTAAGTTTGGCCACACAGTTTCTCCAGCTCTCTTCTTATATGAGTGGCAGAAGAGAAGCAATACTGACTCCATGCAGAATAACGATCTTGTGTCATCCACTCCTATCCTAGACTGTGCTTATAGGGATATACGCATGTTAAGGGAGAAGGGAAATGTTGAGATGAAAGCGGGAAGATTAAGAACAGATAAAATGACATTTGGAAGATAAAACAAGTATTTGGTTTTAGGCTTATCTGTTACTCTTATTCATATTATTTAACTCTTCTCAAAATTAAATATGAAAAAAAAATTCTAAAGGTTTTGAAGCAACAATCCTGCCAAACCCAGTAAACACTTTGTCTAAAAACCTGAGGCCACATGAGGGCACTGTGGCACTACATTTGGTCCGGTGACCTATTAAGCCTCAACTCAGGAAGACTAATGTAGTTTTTCAAACACCAGGGTGAGTATACACAGGGACTCTGGGGTAATGTCTGGACATGTGGATGGGCATAGCTGTGTGGACATATAAATCAGTTAGTGCCCTACCGAGGCAGCTCCCGGACCAGAGATTGCCTTCCATAGCCAGGCTTCAGGACACGCTTCAGAGATTTTCTTTACTAGTTGCTCAGGCTGAACTATGATATTATGATTTTTCCAATTGCAGCGATAATGGATCATTTTTGGCATTTCCCACTCATTAGAATTTGCACCAGCATGATGGATTAATTTAGGGGCATTTTCTGTCATTGGCATAATCACTGGAAAGGGAATGAGAATAGCTGCTGCCCTGAGTAAATGACAGCACCAGGGCTATCTAGGGCTAAAATCTAAAAAGGAAAAGAAAGTGCGGAGTGGGTGCAGGCGTGAGAGAGTGTATTCATAAGGCTTGGCTGAGCAAAGGTGAAAGGCTCAGCCTGTTGGCTCAGATCAGAGTCAGCCTGCAATCCATGCTGGAATGCAGTGCTAATATTGAAAACTGTTTAAATGCATTCTAATAGAGATGGCCCTCTCATGCACCAACCTTTCCTTTTTTATTAAAAACCAGCTAACTGCATTAAAAATCATGGGCCCTTTTACTTTGCATATTTATCTTTTGTGTTTAATTCCTATAGCCAAAGAAATACTGAAGACTGAATTCTCATTTTGTCTCTTTCAATCTGTTTCAGTGTATTTTTCTGATAAATATGCACTGAACAACTATCCTGTATTCTGCATGCAGAAATATTAAGGTTCTCTTTTGTCCTGTGTTAGAACACTTCTTTGATAATCTGAAGGACTTTTATTTAAACAAGTGAGATAATAGAACCATATGGATTGGCTTCCTGTGATTGCATGTTCTTCATTTCCTAAATTTATTTGAAGCTGCACTATTGTGAGTCATCATTTTTGTATGTGAGCTAAGGAAACGGGATTCAAAGTAGAGTTTCCATCCTCATCCATTTGATTAATTAAAATTACCAATAACCTTGGCAGTATCCCCTGTGGCTCTAATGAAATAGTAAATGTACTCACTTTATGGCATGTATTGACTAAAAAAAAATCAGAATGAGAAAATGAAATATATAATAGAAGATACAACAGGGACAAAAATTTAAAAGAATGTCTAAAAATGATCTTTTGGTACCAGTAAATGACAAAGACAGACTCTATTAATGAGGAATTATGAGACTTTGTTGGGCCAGTAACATGAATTTTTATATCACAGAACACAAGGGAAAAACACATAACGATTTACAAGACAGTCTCAGAATATTGTTAATTGATGCTGAGAGAGAAGAGACAAAGAGAGAAGGTAGATACATCAACTTATACCCACACCTTAACATGAGGGCCTGCTTGTTGGGGTTTCTGTTCTGCCCAATTCCCACAGCTGGTAAGCCCCAAAGAAATTCACACAGAGGTCTACATAAGTTATAAACTGATTGGCCATTACCTCAGGCTTCTTAATAGCTCTTATCACTTATATTAAGCCATTATTCTTACCTATGTTAGCCACATGGCTCAGTAACTTTTTCAGCAGGGCAGGTCATATCCTGCTTCTTCGGTGTCTAGACGAGACTGGAGATGAATGGGCTTCCTCCTTCCCAGAATTCTCCTGTTCTCATTGAACCGCCTCTACTTCCTGTCTGGTTGTCCCACCTATACTTCCTGCCTGCCTATTGTCCAATCACCATTTATTTAAAACATAATTGACAGAACATAAAAATTGTTCCACACCACACAGCTTTGTAAAAGGTGTTTTCTGCTTCAGAAGCAAGGACTTTGTAAACTACTCAAAATGAAAACCAAGCTGGGCGGTGGTGGTGCATGCCTTTAAACCCAGCACTTGGGAGGCAAAGACGGGCAGATCTCTGTGAGTTTGAGGCCAGCCTAGACTACAAGAACTAGCTCCTGGGCAGGCTCCAAAGCTACAGAGAAACTCTGTCCCCCCACAAAGAAAACAATAAACAACAACAAACAAACAAGCAAATAAATAAATAAATAAGCAAACAAACAAAACCAAATCTATGCTGTCTTAGAGAAAGTATTATTTAAAAGGCACTTGAAAGGACAGTTTTGTAAGAATTTTTGAGCTTTAACAGATAAGACATAAATGGGAAAATTAAAAGAAAAAACTATGAACAATGGTGTGTGTGACACACATTTATAGACACATGTATACTTCCACAATGTATTACAATAAGCCTGTTGATGTGAATACCAAATAGAAGGTATATATCATTTAATGATATAGAGAAAAGAGTTTTTGAGTCAGCTAATGATTCAACTTGTTTTCCCTTGAAGCAAAATCTTTCTCAAGAACTACTTGTATTTGACATTTATACATATAATAATTTTGTATAATATGAAATGCTGGCCATAGAAGTTTTTGGTTTTGTTGTTGTTGTTGTTGATACAAGAATAGAGAAGACTCTGTCATAATATAAACTTAAAATATGTTACTTGACAAAAAAATTTAAATATCATCTGTATTATTGAATATTAGTTTAAGATTTATTACATTCATTTATGCTGTGGAATATTTGCTTAATGATGTAAAGATGTGTTACTTTTTATATTGTATTTGTTTAACTCTGTAAAGCTGTGTTACATTTCTTATCTGAAATGCCTGATTGGTCTAATAAAGAACTGAATGACAACTAGGTAGGCAGGAGAGACACAGTTGGGCCTGTCAGGCAGGGAGAATAAATAGAGGGAGAAATGTAAGCTTGAAAAGAATAGAGGGAGAAATTTAGACTAGAAAAGAAAAGAGGGAGGAGCAAGAAAAGGAGGAGAGGGTGGCAGGAACCAGCTACCCGGTCACATGGACAGCCAATGGAGTAAGAAGGAAAGAAAGACACACAGAATAAAGAAAGATGAAAAGCCCAGAGGCAAAATGTAGTTAAAGAGAAATGGGATAACTTAAGTTTAAAAAGCTGACCAAAAACAAGGTATGTTTGAGCACTCATTGGTAATTCATAGTGTTAGCGTATTTATTTGGGAGCTGGGAAGCAAGTCCCAAAGAGAAAAAATTAGCAACTACACATATGGTGGTTGGTGTAGACAAACATATTTCCAGAATGGAAGCAATGAAATGAAAACATAAAGAGGATCTTGAATTTAAGACAGTAACTGGACTTTACTACACAGAATACATATGCATCCAGGGAAGTAGAAGTTATTGAACTGAGTTGACATGAGTTTACATAAAGTGACCAAAGCAAGAGAAACCAGCCTTGGTATTACATAAATTAAGTTAGTACTCATAGTGTGTCAGTCACTTCAAAATTTGAAATTGATCCCACAATATAGAGATAACATATTTTGTGTTTACTATTATATAACTAGATGTATGTATCATAAATGTTATACATATACAGCATTGATTGGATTGTGGATTTAAATAATAATCAAAATGTTTATTGTTTTGAGAACTATATAAAGGAAAAATGCACTTACTAAAATATTGGACAGGGTTGGCTATATAATTTCTGTTTCAAACTAACATATGAGAAAAAAATTAAAGCATTTGAATATTCAAAATAGAAAGTCATTTTTACCAAAGGACACTATAGGTCAGGGAGATAGCTCAATGGAGAAAGGACTTGAGAAAGCATGGGGACTGGATTTTGAGTCCTAGTATTCAAGTCACTAACTCACCAGTTCTAAGAAAACCAATCTGTTTGCATCTGTGCCTCTGCTGACTTCAATATGACCCTCACTACTAAAGGGGCCTCTGTCAGGAGTAGCAGCTGCACCTTTGGGTTGCAGTCTTTCGAAGGTCTTCTTATGTCTTCACCTTAAATGTGAAGGCTTGAGAGATGGCAGAGGATAAATATCAGATCTGGGCTGTCCATTTTGGGACATCATTACCTGCCTTCTTCAAGGTTTACAATGTGAGCCTGTAGGGTCACCCAAGTGTGTTTCTGTGTATCTTCAATTCCCTCTCTCTCATTAAGGGCCTCAAGTGTTGCACAGTTGAACAATTATGAATCAAATCTCAGCATATGGCTCAGCCATCCTAAGAAACACATGGTGACTGAAAAACAAATAGGTTATATTCTTCAGAGGAGACAAAAAAGTCTCTCTCCAAGAACAAGAAGGGAACTAGAAAGTTGTGTTTGCTTGACTTAAATTTAGGAGGCTTCTGAAGCTTCATTAATCCTTCTTAGCAAAATATAGTTTTAGCAATGAAATGTACTATGTCAGCTTTCTAAGAGTTCCCAATCTTTGGTACCTGTTTAAACATCCTGTGGTTAAAATTCCCTAATCACAGACTTGATATATGTTAAAACTCTACCTACAAGCAGAAATTCTCTTAGACTCCTTAGCCAACAATATCCAATATCAAGGAACTAGATATCAAGAAACTAACCTAATTAAAAATAGGGTGCAGTTCTAAACAGAGTAGAAGAAGTTTTTTTCTGAGAAGAAAAAACTCAAATGGTTGTTAAAAAAAGAGGAATGTTTCCTATCCTTAACCATCAGGAAGATAAAAATCAAAACTACTTTGACATTTCATCTTGAACCTGTCTGAATGGCTAACATCAAAACAAACAAACAAACAAACAAAAAGCCAAAAAACAAGTGGCAACTCATGTTTCTCATGTTGACAAAGATGAAAACTAAAATGAACATTCATCTATTGCTGGTGGGAGTGCAATTTTGTGCAGTTACTAGTGGAAATTAGTTCAATGATTCTTCAGTAAGTTGGGAATAGTTCTACCTCAAAATCCAGCTTTGCCATCCTTAGGCATATACCCAAAGCATGCTTCTTCAGTCATCCACAAAGACACTTGCTCAATTATGTTCATTGATACTCTTGTCATCAAAGTTAGAAATTATAAATAGCCTATATGCCTTTAATCATATTAATGGATAAATAAAATGTAGTAATTACATAATGGGGTATGACTCACCTTGTTAAAAAAGATGACATTATATAATTTACAGGCAAATAGACAGAATTAGAAAAAAATCACCCTGATATAAGTATCCCAGAGCTAGAAAGGTAAACATAAAATGTATTTACTCATATGTAGGTATCAGCTGTTAAATCACAAGTTACAGGGCATAGAACCACAGAAGTTAGGGAGTAGAAGAAATGGATAGATCTCATTAAGAAAGGGAAATAAAACAGATAAATATGGATTGATGGTGGTTGCTGAATTAGGATAGAGTAGGATGGGAGAGAATTATGGATGACAGGGGAAATATAGGGAGTGACAGCTAAAATTAAGGGACATTTAAAGGATAGTATAGAAATCCAATACAGTAGGAAGTTTCTAAAATATGTACATATATGAAGGAAATCTAAATGAAATCTCTAAGTAATGGAGGAGAGAGTCCTAACTGGTCATTTCTTGTCTCCAAACAAAGCATCCAGCACTTGAACTGGGTTATATTTAATGGAATTGTTTGGCAAAGGGGTGCCATGGGAGTATTCAAACAACCAATGTTTCCATGTCTATTCATTTCTCTCTACAAAAAAATAGCAAGGCCTCATTGGTGAAAACAATAACTACCCAGTGCACTGACTACGGAAAACTTAAGCTGGTGGCTCCACAGTGCCTTCAGCCCACATTCTAGTGTCTTTGGTACAGTAAGGTACTCTCTGTGAGATTAAAGGACAAGCAAGTCACAAAATATTTATTTAATCTACAATGGTTTGCTGCCTGCAACCTATGTTAGAACAAAGGTGGCACAAAACTTGATGGAGTAGCCAATCAATAACCGATTTGACTTACAGTTCTCTCCAATAGATAAAAACCGTATTCAACACTGCTTCGATGACCAAAAACCAGAGACTAGGTAACTTAGATACCTAGCTTAAAAGGAAAATATACTATTCAATATATAGAGATAAAATGAGTCCTTATGACATTCTGCCATAGTCATATATCATAAACAATGAGAGACCTTGGAAGACTCTTCCATAAATGGGATATCTCCATCAAACCCCTCCTGTCAGGGCTCAAGGAATCCCTTGGAAAAGCAGAGAGAAAGAATATATTTGCCAAAAGGGATAGAGCAAAGCAAGTAAACAAGGTCCTCTAAAAAATGAGCAAAGTTCATATGAACTCAGAGACAGAAGCAGCTTGCACAGGGATTTCAGGGGTCGTCTGTACCAGGTCATCTAAGTGTGTGTATGTGTTTGTGTGTGTATATATACATATATGTATATATGTATATAATGACTTCAAGATTATTTTTAATGTGATTCCTAAGTGTATGAACAAGTAGCCTTTTTGTTCTTGCTTTTTCTTGATTTTTTTCTTTTGTTGGAATGAATGAATGAATGAATGAATGAATGAATGAATGAATGAATGAATAAAAACCTAGCCAACAGAGTAAAAGTTAACAACTGAATAAACATTTTCACTTGAAGGGAAAGGCAAATCAGTTTTCCCCTATGGATGGTCATAGGGTATATCAACCACTGCAGGACAGGCCTCATATTCAAGAGTAGTTGACAAACATATAATGGACTCCCCAGTATCTTTTTTGTATGTGCACTTTTATTTGATTACAGTTTAATGTAGTTTTAGGGCTAGTGTTCTATTTTTTTTATTTGGAAGTGTTTATTTCTGTTTTGGTGTTTTGGGTTTTTTTGGGTTTTTGCAGGGGAGAATTAAAGGTTGGGTTGTAGGGAAGGGGAGAAGATCTGGAAGGATTTTGGGGGAAGGGAAGAATGTGATCAAAATAAGCTTAAATTTTAAAATTGTTTTAAATAATGAAACATAATTAAAAAGAAATAATGAAAAGAGGCCAGTCTATGAATATAGATCATGATATAATAGTTGCTTATTACTCTACTTTCAATCACAAATGATGATTAATAAATTAATTAAAAAAAGAGTTATGGTGGCCATGGTTTACTCACAGCTTAGATTTTGAAAGTCACCTAAAACCTTGTGCATTGAGGAATCAGTCTCCAGAGTAGTGCTTATGAAAAGTGTCCAGTGTTTTGGGAAAAAGAACCTTGTAGGAATGTCCTTAGGTGATTCAATTCTTAGAAGAATATTGTGGTATTTCTCTCTTGATACTTGGCTGTGAGAAAAAAAAAATCTCATTCTATTACAGGATCTCTGCTGTTTCTGCTAAGAATGCCTGCTAGGACCCAGAGTAATGCATCAATCCATCATGAACAGC
>LOEQ01015375.1:0-12794 GCA_001685075.1 Bramus lutescens
CTCCCTCCCCCACCTCCTGCCTATAGATCAGGATGTAGTTCCTAGCTGTATCTACAGCGCCAAGCCTGCCTGTGTGCCACCATGCTCCCTGCCATGATGATAGCCAACTAAGCCTCTGAAACTGTAAGCAAGCTCCAATTAAATGCTTTCTTTTGTAAGAGTTGCTGTGGTCATGGAGTCTCTTCACAGTAATAGAACAGTCACTAAGACACACAAGAAGGCATAATATCTTTGCAAAGGAATCTATCCTGATGCTAATATAGCCATGAGTTTGAGGTCTACTCATAAACAGTAGGCACTGCTTACCCAGCTAGCTTATTGGTGACATAACAGCGTTTATGGAAAACACCACATATCTTTAGGTCACATTTTCACCTCCCCACTTTCTCTTTGTTCATTGCTCGTCATCTCCCAGAATGTCTAAAGTATGCTAGCACACAGAAGACAAATCTCTATACCCCTTCAGTTATTTCTGGGTGGAAAAGAGTTGGGAAAGATAAGAAAAGGGGAAAGTGCCCAGTGAGTGAGACTCTTTGAGGGTAATTTTTTAGATAAACTTTCCTAAAAACGTTGTTGAGAGCAGTGAGTGTCAGTCAGAGACATATCTCATTGTATGGTGGGACTCTTGGGTAGGAATGCTGTGATTTAAGGTTCTGTCTCTGAGCCAGAACACGCTTTTATTAGCTTAGAGGGGCATAAAGCATTGAAGTAGAAAGCAACCTCTGGCGTCTGGGAGCTGGCCTGATGCTCCCACGTGGACTGCAGTGTTGCTGCAAGCTGGCCTGGCGCCCTTGTCTATACCTGTTTTTTCCTTTCGACGTAAACACTTTCAGAGCATCCGGCATCAGGCAAGGATGCTTTGAGACCATGATGAAGTGAGACCAAACCGGGCCACCGTGCAACCAATAAATTTCCAAAGGTCCCTTCTTGCAGAAAAGAGTCATGGTATTTCTTCACCAATTATATTTCTGTCCTAGCTCTAGTCTGCCTTCATATAGATAAAATTTGTTGGCATACATAGAATCATAGACTCTCTTCTACTTTCTGACAACACTCAGTCTAGACCTGACCTCCATTTTCTCAACCCTGGCATCACCTATGACATAGCCAAAGCCCAGATGATTCTCCTTCACGCTCTCTTGCTGACACACTTCATGGATCCTGTGCTTTCTTCTTCCTTGCTCAATGTGGGTATGTTTCCAAAAGTCTGTGGCTGGGGAGCACTGGCAGGGTACATTTGTAAAACATTTCGCTTCCCTCCCCATTCTTTGAGAGCCGTTAACTGTGACAACATAAAGGTCCCAGAGCGTGCCCCCCAACAACCACATTATTTTGCTCTCTTTAGCTTTACTTTATCAGTAGTCCCAAGACTTACATTTATTTGGCCAACATCTTAGGTGATGTTCCAATATCAAAAGTGAATTAAAGGGAGCTTCCTGTCATGTTCTTAGCAGCCCTCGGCATTTCATGATAGTTCTCTCTCAATTTCATTTAGTGGCCATATTGAGAGAGTGTCTAGACACTCTGCCTCAAATATGGTGACTCCTCCACCCCACTGGCCCGTGTCCCCCGTGTCTGTGCCCCCATGCCTGCTTCCACAGTAGCCTTAAGACATGCCCACATCAAAACCACTTGCTAGTCTAAATCTGTCATGTTGTACATTAGGTATTGGTATTATCTACTTTTCTCATTTCTTTGATAAAACAACCCCAGGAAGTAAGGGTTCACAGTTGACAGTTCATCGCAGCAGGGACAGCATGGTCATGAGAATGAGAGGCAGCTGCTCATACTGTGTTTGTTGTCAGCAAGCAGAAAGAGACTCATGCAAGTATTCAGTGTGTTTTCTCCAGTTCATTCATTCGAGGGCCCCACCTATGTGATGCCACCCACATTTAAGATGGGGCTTCCATCTTCAGCTAAACCTTCCTGGAAGTACTCTCAGAAACACCCTGCAGCGTGCTTCCTAGGGAATTATAATCTAGTCAAGGACAATGAAGATTAAATATGATAGCATCCAAGAACCAGATACTCTGTTCTTTAAGGCCACTTTATCTAGGTAAAGAGTATGGCTTCCCGATTCCAAAGTGATATCACGGTATTCACAGTTTATTGTGGCCTGACCACTCACCAGCTCTAGTGAGCTGCTTTGGGCTGTTTGTGTGACTCTGATATCTGAAACCTCTTCCCATTGGTGCCAGTATACTGGGGGCTTTGGCCCATGGATGTACAATGAATACTCTTGCTCTTTCCTTCTGTGTTTCTATTTTGTGACTAACAAGCAGAGTCAGAATCATGTTGGTGTGCTGCCAGCACTGTGGAATTGGCACTAAGATTGTGAATGGGATTCTCAGTTAAAAATGTTTGATATTTTTTAATGAATACTGACGAAACTGAATCGTTGAGGTAAGAACATGGGCAAGCAAATTATAGAGGCTTAGATTACTGGAAAGAAACCCAGGAACCATGGCCTCAATGGATTCCTTGGGTTATCTCACATGGCGATGAGGTCGATGCCTGTTTTTCACAACACCTACATTTGTCAAAAAAAGGAGACAGAACGCCCTCTCGGCTGATGCAGTAAACGTAAGAGGTGTGATGGCTAATCTTCATTATTTTGGTGGTTTTAAAGACCATGGTGTGGGACTAGTAGGAGGTGTGGCTTTTTTGGAGCAGGTGTGGCCCTTTTGGAGGAAGTGTGTCACTGTGGGGGTTGGCTTTGAGGTGCGCGCTCAAACTATGCCTAATTGGGTTCACTTCTGTTGCCTGTCAAACAAGATGTGATCCCTCTCCGCTTTCCGCTCCTTTCCAGCACCGTGTCTTCCTGCATGCCACCATGTTCCACCATGATGTTAATGAACTAAACCTATGAAAATGCAAGGCATCCCAGTGAAATATTTTCCTTTTTAGGAGTTGCTAAGGTCATGGTGTCTCTTCACAGCAATAGAAACCCTAACTAAGACAGTCGTTAACTTGGAACACCAGGAAAGAGGGAACTTCAGTTGGATAACTGGCTCCATCCAATTGACCTGTAGCATGTCTGTGGGGGCATTTTATTGATTGTTAATCTAGGGAAAAGGACCAAGCCCACTCTGGAAATACTATCTTTAGAAACAAGGGCCTGTACTGTATAAGAAAGCTAGCTGAATGTGAGCCAGGGAGCAAGCCAGTAAGCCTCCATGCATTCTGCTTCAGACTTCTGACTTGAGTTCCACCTCAGTTTCTTTCAATGATAGATTAGCACACAACAAACTGTAATAGGTACTGGTGTAAATTCCCCGAGACAAAAGGCTGCAGAAATATAAGGAGCATACACACTGTTTGGGGGCAGTTGCCAGGATTTCTGTCATATTTTAAAGAATAGCCATTGTGGCCGTGACATATACTAAGACGTGAGAAGCTTAATTGTAGGTCCCATTTCGGGCACAGCGAGGATTTAACCTCAACAAGGTGGGTGGAACTCAGACAAAATACCCCCGAAAGACCTTGTTTTGTGTTTAAGACAAAGGTTTGTGTGGAGAGCAGTCATCAGGCGAAGCCTGTCCCACCTGAGTGTAGGCTGGTTCTTTTCTGAAAGCCATGCATCTTTCTGGGTAAGGCTGTGACACACTTATTTCATCTTAATGTCACATTCTGACCTGTTCATGAGTCAGAATGTGAGTAATGACCCAGAAATAGCACAGAAGGGAACTGTGAATGGATTTCTTCACCAGAACAATGAAAAACGAAACACTGGCATAATTCTTTGTAAAAATTAATGAATACGTGTTTGTCCTTAAGCTGTTCCTCACAAAGCAACTAAGTGTCTTTGAGGAATTACCAGGGGATAATAACTAGAGAGGAGACTAGATATGTGAGTGAGGTACTTACCTTGACCTCAAAATTTCAGGGGTATCAATAAGCTCATTAATTAAGAAATATTAGATACTGTCTTAGTACTATTCTGTTGCTCTGAAGACACAACCATGACCAAGGAAACTCTGATAAAAGCGTATATCTAATTGAGAGCTTGTTTACAGCTCCAGAGGGCTAGTCCTCTGAATCATTTTGGTGGGAAGCAGACACACATGGTACTGGGGCAGTAGCTGAGAATGTTACATCCTGAGCTACCAGCAGCAGGCAGAGAGAGTGAGACTGGGCTTGTCATGGGCCTTTGAGACAGCAGAGTCCTTCTCCAGATACCTACCTTCTCCAATAAGGCCGCACCTCCAAGTCCTTCCAAACAATTTACCAACTGTGAACAGAGCGTGTAAAGAAATGATTTTGTGGTGGTCAATCTCATTCAAACTACCAAGGATATATAAGAAAATGTCAAACCAAGTGTTGTTGCCTATCAAGCTTCACTCAGAGACCAATGTCTATATGTAAATCAACACACCCTTCTTTCTATTCCGTTTCCTTGCATTAGTGGGCTGACTGAGTCAACGGGGGCTACTATGACAAAACACCATGGATTGGATGCCTTAACCAGAAGACATGTGCTCCTCATCATTCTAGGATGAATTCTAGACTGGAGGAACTAACAACTCAGTTCTACTGAGTACTCTCTTCCTGCCTTACAAACACCTCCATATAGCTGTGATTTTATATTGCAGAGATAGCATGAGCTCTTGATGTGGGATTCCCCTCTGTTTGCTGTGAAAATGTTTTATTACCATTGGTTAATAAAAAAGGAGCTTTAGGCCTATGGCAGCACAGAATATAGCAAGATGGACATTCCAAGCAGAGATAGATGAAAAAAGAAGGCAGAATCAGAAAGATGCCATGTAGCTGCTGAAGGACAATGATGCTGGCTGCCAGCTAGCACCTTACCAGTAAACCACAAGTCTCATGTCATAGTACAAAATAATAGGAATGGGATTATTTAAGATATAAGATTTAGTCAGGAATATGCCTAAGCTATTGGCTAAGCAGCATTGTAACTCATATAGTTTTTATGTAAATATTTATGGTCTGGGCAGCCAGGAAATGAACAAGTAGTCTCCACCAACAAGTTCTGGCATCTCTTCCTTTTCTTCTAAGGACAATAATCTCACCTTCATGAATCCATTAGAATCTAATCATCTCCCAAGATCCCACCCATACGGTGCTGACTAATTTTATGTCAATGTATGGTGTGGTACAATGGTCTGAATTCTGTCAATTATATTTTAAATAAACGCTGATCAGTAGCCAGGCAGGAAGTATAGGCAGGACAACCAGACAGGAAGTAGAGGTGGGTCAATGAGAACAGGAGAATTCTGGGAAGAAGGAAGTCCTAGTCTGCAATCCTGACCCAGCCACAGAAGAAGCAAGATGTGACTGCCTCACCAAATAAGGTACTGAGCCACGTGACTAACATAGATAAGAATAATATGCTAATATACATTATAAGAATTAATAAGAAGCCTGAGCTAATGGGCCAATCAGTTTATAACTAATGTAGATCTCTGTTCATTTCTTTGGGGCTAAATGGCTGTGGGACCAGGTGGGACAGAAAACCTCAGTCAACAAATGTGTGTGGTAGTTTGAATATAATTGCCCCCATAATTTCATAGGGTGCTGTGGAATAATTGTCTTGTACACTGTAAATATTTGTCACTTGAATTGATTTAATAAAATGCTGATTGGCCAGTAGCCAGGCAGGACGTATAGATGGGGCAATCAAACTAAAGATGATGGGAAGGAGAATGATGGAGTCAGAGGTTACCAGCCAGATGCAGAGGGAGCAGGAAATGAATGTGCCATGCTAATAAAGGTACTTCCACATGGCAGAGCATAAATAAGAAATGTGGGTTAACTTAAAATGTAAGAACTAGTTATTAATAAGTCTGAGCTATTGGCTGAGCATTTATAATTCATATATGCCTCTGAGTCAATTGTTTGAGAAGTGACTGCTGGGTATTTGGGACTGAGTGGCTTGGAGACAGGGAACTTTAGCCTACAAAAGAGAGTGGCATTATTAGGAGGTGTGGCTTTGTTAGAGTCATATGGCTTTGTTGGAGGAAGTGTATCACTGTGGGGGTGGGCTTTGAGGTTTCCTATGCTCAGAATACAACCCAGTGTCTCAATTGACTTCCTGTTTCCTGCAAGATGTAGGACTCTCAACTACTTCTCCAACAACATGTCTGCCTGAACACTGCCATGCTCCCCACCATGATGATAATGGACTGAACTTCTGAAACTATAAAAGACCTTCCTCAATGAAATGTTTTCATTCAAGGAGTTATCATGAGCATGGTATCTTTTCACAGCAAGAGAAATTTTAAGACAATATGACTCAGGCTGGAGTCACTGAAAAGGATGGAACCTCAATTGAGAAAATGCCTCTATAAAACCCAGGTGTAAGGCATTTTCTTAACTAATGATTGGTGAAGGAGGGTTCAATCCATTTTGATTAATTCCATCCCTGGACTTGTGGTTTTGGGTTCTATAAAGGAGCAGACTGAGCAAGCCACGAGGAGCAGGCCAGTAAGCGCAGTCCTCCATAGCTTCCACATCAGCCCCTGACTCCAGGTTCCTATCTTGTTTGAGTTCCTTCAGTGATGGACAGTATCTGGAAATGTTAGTAGAACTAAACCCTTTCCTCTCCAATTTATCTTGGTTATGGTGTTCCAGTGCAACGATAATAACCCTAACTAGGACACCCACCCTGATAATACCATCATATTGGACACTAGGGAGTAAGCATATAAATTTGGGAAAAGACACATTCAACTCATAATGCCTATTAAATCAAAGTATTTCCTATCATCATTTTCTTTCTCTTCCCTTTTAGTCTTTTTCTCTCTGAGATAAGAAATAGTTGAACACAGAAGTGTCAAAAAATATCAGGATTTGAACTGAGGACCAAACCCTAGAGCCTACACTTGTATTCATTCCGTTTGATATTATTATTCCAAAGCAATGAATAATAATTTCCTAAGAGAGATTGTGCCAACAGTGACAGACAGAGAGAGTGATAATTTATGGGCAGTGGAGTCTTCCTCAATTGCATTTTCCCACAAGTAGACATGAAGTGCTCCATGGAAATGCAAAAGAGAGCAGTGATGTGGTCCTTCTTGACCCTGTGGCATTTAGTGGCTCTCTTGTTGGACAGATCTTAGGAGCACTCAGTCTTTAAAGTCATGTTGCACACAAAGGAAAAGCTTTGAGGAAATGTGGGGATGAGACAAAGCATGGAGTATACTCCTACGAGGATGAAGAATTTCAGGGGTAGAAGGATCAAGGTTAGTAGCCTCTCCCTGCAATCAAATCACCAGGTAATTGAGAGCCAGAGAGAGGGGAATGACTGAGCCAAGTATGTGACCAGGGATGGAGGGATGCAATTTCTTCTCCATCCAAGAGTTTCTGCCATGTATATTTGTAGAAATGTCAAGTTCTGTGGTGTCTTGTATTGTTTTCATGAGTGACAATGAGCGTTCCATTTCTAACTCTTGAGTGCATTTGCCTGTGTCCTCTCTTTGTGAATACTCCCTGCCTCCTCTTACTGCCGACTCAGCATGCACACATCATTCACACTGTATTCTGGAGTCTCCTTGACATCTGGATGGCCTTGTCCAAGGTTGCATCATGATCCATGGCCAGGATTTGGACTCAAGCCCAGAATCTGACTTCTGACTCTCTGCTCTAGCTATTATTTGCTGACATTCCCTGTTAATTCTTCTTAATCACAAATTTGCAGGTGTCACAAGCTTAAAGAGTGAAATTAATTCTTATAATAGTTTCTGCCTTCATTCATTGTATTTTGGGTCAATTGCCCTTGGTGGAGGCTTAGGCGAGTCTCAGACACTGCTTAGTATGCCTGGCAGACTCATTCACTGTTAACCTGAAGTTGAGAAGTGAGTCTATGGGTTCCTTATTGTCCCTGTTTCCTTGTATCATTCTTACTTTACTTTAAAATTAATATCTGTGTCTCCCCAAATTCACCTTCTGAGCCTTCAGTCCCCAGTTTAATAGACTTAGCAGGTAGAGTCTTTAATAGACTTAGGGGGTGGGGTCTTTAATAGACATAGGGGGTGGGTTTTTTAATAGACTTAGGAGGTGGGGGTCTTTAATAGACTTAGGAGGTGAGGTCTTTAATAGACTTAGGAGGTGGGGTCTTTAATAGATTTAGGAGGTGGGGTCTTAAATAGACTTAGGAGGTGGGTTCTTTAATAGACTTAGGAGGTGGGGTCTTTAGTAGACTTAGGAGGTGGGGTCTTAAATAGACTTAGGAGGTGGGTCTTTAATAGACTTAGGAGGTGGGGTCTTAAATAGACTTAGGAGGTGGGGTCTTTAATAGACTTAGGAGGTGGGGTCTTNTGGGGTCTTTAATAGATTTAGGAGGTGGGGTCTTAAATAGACTTAGGAGGTGGGTTCTTTAATAGACTTAGGAGGTGGGGTCTTTAGTAGACTTAGGAGGTGGGGTCTTAAATAGACTTAGGAGGTGGGTCTTTAATAGACTTAGGAGGTGGGGTCTTAAATAGACTTAGGAGGTGGGGTCTTTAATAGACTTAGGAGGTGGGGTCTTAAATAGACTTAGGAGGTGGGGTCTTTAATAGATTTAGGAGGTGGGGTCTTTAGATATAATTAGTGTATGAGTGTTGTTCCTTCTTGAATGGGATTGGTGCATTTATAAGAAGAGATGAGAGAGACAGAAAGAGAGGGAGAGAGAGAGATAAATCTCTCTCTGCTATGAGTGTGGAAACAACAGGAAGGTAGCCATCTGCAAGACAGAAGAGGGTCCTCATGAGAGCTAGCCACACTGGTACCCAGATCTCAGACTCCTAGCCTCCAGAGCTCTGTAAAATGAATACTCGTTACTTAAGCTACACAGCCTATGGCATGTTTGCTGTGTCAGACCGACTTTTATAGAAGCTGTATGTCTGTGTGGTATATAAATCTAAGATGTTTCCCCAAATTCCTTCTAGTGCCCTGGTGTGGGGCCATGGCCTGTGTTCTGTCAATTATATTTTAAATAAACACTGATTGGCCAGTAGCCAGGCAGGAAGTATAGGTGGGACAACCAGACAGGAAGTAGTGTTGGGTCAATGAGAACAGGAGTATTCTGGGAAGAAGGAAGCTCTTTCTGCAGTTGTGAGCCCACCACAGAAGAAGCAAGTAGTCATACCTCGCTGAAAACAGTACCAAGCCATGTGGCTAGCTTAGACAAGAATAATGAGCTAATATAAGTTGTAAGAGTTAAGAAGAAGCCTGAGATACTAGGCCAATCAGCTTATAACTAATGTAGACCTCTGTGGGTTTTCTTTGGTACTTAATGACTGTGGGAACCAGGCAGCACAAGGACCAGGTGGGACAGAAACCCCGACAACAATGCCCCAAAACATGAACAATAACACTGTTGTTGTTGTGTTTGAGACTTTGTCTTGCTATTGTGAGCTAGGTTGGCCTCAAATTATCAATCCCTTGCCTCTGGGTATGTGCCTTGAACCTGTCTAAAAATACTTTAATATTCTGTTAGCTACTTAGGGATGTGACAAAAGACACTAGAAGAGCAACTTAATGAAGGACTGGTGTTTAATGTCAGCTTGACACAAGCTTGAGTCATCAGAAAGGAGAGAGCCTCAATTGAGAAAATGTCCTTGTAAGATTGGGCCACAGGCAAGCCAGCAGGGCATTTTCTTGATTGATAATGGAGAGCCTAGCCCTTTGAGGGAGGTGCCATCACTGGGTTGGTAGTCTTGGCTTCTATAAGAAAGCAAGTCATGGTGAGGAAGCCCAAAAGCACTACTCCCTCATGGCCTCTGCATCAGCTCCTGCCTCCAGGTTCCTGCCCTGTTTGAGTTCCTGTTCCGACTTCCTTTGCTGATTAACTGTGATGTGGAAGCATAAACGGAACAAACTATGTTCTCCCCAAGTGGCTTTGGTCATGGTGTTTCACCACAGCAATAGAAATCCTAATACAAGTTGGCACCAGGATTGTGGGGTAAGGCTGTGACAGACATGGCTGTGTATTTTGGGGAGGGTTGTGGAAGGACTTTGGAACTATGGACCAGAAAAGCCACTGAGTGTTGAAAGCTTGGTGGGAAGTTGTAGAGGAGCTTAGAAGATATGAACGTTAAAGTAATGCAGAAGATGAAGGCCTCATTTTTGAAGTTTCAGTGGGGTATTTAAAGACTATCAGCCCCATTTGTTAGTTTACATGAAGATCCTGTGGTTCTGGTTAGCTGGGGCTGAAGAATCGTCTGAAGATTAACAAGATGCCAGAACTATTAAAGTGAAACCTTTGTTTTGCTGGGATGCTTGATGCCCACCTGCTGGGTTGACAAATTAGTGGTGACTCAGAAGACACCAGCATCATTGAGGTGAAATCTTCTACAAAGTGTTTCCCGAGAGGACAAAGAAGCTGTGTGTTTCAGACACAGTCAATGTTGTGCCTTGTATATCAGCCTAAATTGGTAGTGTAAGAGCTACTAAGGTGGTGCTAGTTCTAACGGTGTGATGGGGTCATGGAGAACAGCTGAGGCTTCCCACTATGTGGCAAGAATGGAGTCCAAAAAGAGTGCCCAGGAAAGCCTATTTATGAAAGTGCAAACAAGTTGCACAAGTGACCCCAGCATTTTGGAGATGCCAGCACCATGGATGACCGACCACCAAGAACAGCAGCCACAGTGGAGTAGAGCCAGTTGGAGTCTAGAACACAAGCTATGTGTGCTGCAGAGGGTGGGGCCAAGAAGCCACCCCAGCCCCTTGGAGGAGCCCAGGAAATAGTGAGTAAATCCTACACATTCAATGTCGAGTTATTTACACTGTTAGAGTTTGGTTTTTCTTAGTTCAGATTGTGATTGTGTCTTGGTTCTTCCCTCTTGAAGAAAGTATTTTGACTTAGTTTTGATTTTTACAGGAACCCACAGCTGTAAACCTTGAATCTTTAAAAAAGATTTTGGATTTTAAATGAGATTGGATATTTTAAAGAGATTTAACTTTTAATGTGTTTTAATTTGTATAAAGCCTGGGACTTTAAAAGTTGCTAATGTTTTATATTGTAATATTGTTAGTGTTTCATCTTGGTGCTAAATGAGGAAGGAAAGGTTCTAATTGGAAAGTGATGTGTTTGTGTGTCAAGCCAGCAAGGGGTCAGTTGTGCTGGCTCGTTTTATGTTGGCATGACACAGCTGGAGTGGTTTGATTCATTGTTTAAGGGGCTACTACGATCCATCATGGTGAGAGAAGTCTGGATGTGGGGGCAGGAACATAAGGCGGCTGCCATCAGGAGGCAGAGAGATGAATGCTGGATTCTTCCATCTTCTTACTCAGTTAAGCCTCTCTGGAAACACCCTACTAGACATGCCCAGAGGTATGCCTCTCATGTGACTCCAAACGCATCCAGGGGGACCAGAAGTTCCCTTAAACAGTAGTCCCAACTGGTGATGCTTGTTAGCCCTTCACATCTGAAGTTTGCATTTCAAGAGTAACTATTTATGACTTCTAATATGGAACCAAGAGGGATCATCCCATGATCTGACAAGATACAGGGTTCCATCATTCTCGACCCGCAGAGAAGCAGTATGTTTCCCTCCTCCATAGCATCTTATTTTCTACATACTTAGCTCTTTTCGCTGTTCAGCCTTGATAAGCATTCATATTCCTGGACTGTCTTCACATTAGGATGTGGGTTTTACCCAGTCCTGGTGAAGGAGACTCTACGGCAGTGGTTCTCAATCTTCCTAGTGCTGCGGCCCTTTAGTACAGTTCCTCATGTTGTGGTGACCCCAATCATAACATTATTTTATTACCACTTCATAATTTTGCTACTGTTATGATTTGTAATTTAAATATGCAATTGCAGGGTAACTGATATATGACCCTCCCAGGGTCACAACCCACAGGTTGAGGAAAGGTTGTTATTGTGGTGTTCGGGAGACTGAGGAAGTTTTAAGGACGTAACCAGCTTCCTAATCAAAGAGGCTCCCTGGAGGAAGTGCTGCTCATTTGCACTGGAGATGCTCATTCCTGGAGATGCACATGTCTTCTTCTAGCCCAGAGCTGAGACCCTAGTGACAGCCAAGCAGCAGAAAGAAAGACTGAGTCAGCATTAAAGCTGGCATTGAAGTGTTGCTCCCATCGGGAGCCACTTCCTGTCCTGTTTGAGCTAGTTGTTAGTGTGTAGCATCTCAGCACACATTTCCCCAGTTTCCCTTGCATAGGAATTTCCCTGGAAGCGAAATCTGCTATGGGACCATGGTCTTTTATCCTGTCACTTGTGTTATTTTTAATAAAATGCTGATTGGCCAGTAGCCTGGCAGGAAGTAGCGGCGGGGCAACGAGAATGCTGGGAAGAGGGAAGAGCAGTCTGCAGTCTTGACCCAATCATAGAAGAAGAAAGATGTGACTGCCTCGCTGAATTAGGTACTGAGCCACGTGGTTAACATAGACAAGAATAATGGGCTGATATAAGTTATAAGAGTTAAGAAGTCTGAGCTACTAGGCCAATCAGTTTATAATTAATCTAGACCTCTGTGTGATTTCTTTGGGACTGAATGGCTGATGGCTGTGGGACCGAGCAGAACAGAAATCCACAGCATCAACCTCCTCTCAAGCCAAGATGAAGTTCTAGGCACATTTCTCTTGGCACCAGGATTGTGTGCTATGCCAAACGGAAAGGAAGCATATGAGATCTATTGTGTCCATAGCAGTGTGCGTGTGTGTATGTTATATTTTCAAATGCCTGGGGATTATTAATAAGAAATATCAAGGTTTAAAGTGGCAGTGGCTTTGCTGTGTGTCACAGAGGAGTAGAGGAGTCTGGGTAATGAATTGAGTATAGCCATATGGGAGGAGGTCTGTCTGCAGTGTGGATGAAGTCCTGAGTGAAT
>LOEQ01015376.1:1973-15600 GCA_001685075.1 Bramus lutescens
GAGGAAGGATGGTTATGGGAGCAGGGAAGTAGATATCTTGGTGAAGGGACCCATTTTAGGGTTGGCAAGAGTCTTGACTCCAGAGGGGATCCCAGGTGTCCAACGAGATGCCCCCAGCTTCTCCCACTTCTTAACACTGAACTCTTATCAAGAGAACTCCTTGGAAATGATGGAAGAAGCTAGCAATGCCAAATATTATAAATGAAAACAAAGATTGGTGACTCTGACTTTTTAAGGGAACATACTTTGTTTTAATTTTTCCAGGCTCATTGGAGTATAAAGACAATTAAGGATTCTACATATTTACAGTACATAAACAATGTTTTGATGTCCATGTATATTATAAAATGATCGAATTGAATAAACAAGTCAATTACCTTAGATTTGTCAAGGGAGAGTCATAGCTTTATTGAAATTATCTCCAAAACTCATCATCCCCTGTGACCAAAGCTTTATGTCTTTTTATCTGTGTTTCCAGCCTCACTCACATCCTGGTCTCTTGTAACCAGCATTATATAATCTCCTTATGGGAAATACATAACTGAGACCTAACAGTGCCGTTCTGTGTATGCTTATTGTACTAAAGATAGTTTCTTTCAGTCCATCTATGTTCTCACACATGACAGAATATGCTCATGGTTGTTGGCAGTGCTCCAGTGGAGGGCCACAGATTCATGATGATCTGGACATCACTAGCTGTTCTTGGTGAGTTTTGTGTAGGGAAGGGGGTGGATTTGGAGAAGTAGGGAGAGGGCGAATGTGATTAAATGCATTTTTAGAGTCTTGAAGAACTAATGGAAACTGAGAAACGGGAAGTTTATCTACTGTTGGCATAATGTCTTCCTTTGAGAAATGTCCCAATATCCTTTGCAGAGTTTTTCAGCCAGCTGATTGTCTGCTATCTTAGCATTGTCTCATCTCTTTCATGTAGTAACCTTTATTATCTATAATAGCGCCCTCTGTTATTACTTTTACAAAGCCTTTTCCTGTTTTTGCTGTCACCTATGCTTCTGGGAACAAATTTTAAAAATCTCATTGCCAAAACCAGTGCCAACAATCTTCTTACAGGGTAGGAAAGGTTGCCACATAGTTATAACTCTTACTGACTACCTGAGTTCATTTCCCACAAGGCAGCTCACAGCCACCTGAACCCCAGCTCTGAGTATACATCAAGATTCAGTTTATATTTCTCAACATGCAACCTATAGCTGTATAGTCTCCAGCAAATTCTTTAACACAAAGAATAGGGACTATTAAAAATCCCAAGCTAGGATCCAAGTCGGCACAACTAAGAGAGGGTCAGAAAGCTGCTCCTGAAAAGTCTTCCTAATGCAACAAAGGAAACAAAATAAATGTGGACGCCTCAGCTATGAGGGACCACAGCTTAGCCTGCTTCCATGCCCTGTTGGAGTGTTTGTTGTTAAACTCTTGTAAAAGGAATATACCAACCATGTGTCTATGGCACACCTTCGTGGTCTGGAAGGAAGTGTACACTGGAGAAAGGACCACTTTTGGTTATGGTGACCAGGAGTCCATCACTACTGAACTGATAAAGAAAGGGTGGTATACCCATACATTACAGCGCTATTCAATAATAACAAAGAATACAGTGACATCGTTTGCTAGACGGGGGTACGACTTGAGATCATCATATTATGTGAAATAACCAGACACAGAAAGCCAAAAATAGCCTTTTCCTCTCAGCTGTGGATCCAAGATTGTGTGTGTGTGTGTGTGTGTGTGTCTGTGTGTCTGTGAGGAAGGCGTGCGTGAGACTGTAGGAAGTAGACTAGCAGGAATGGGCAAGGACGGGGAAAGAATTAAGAATTAAAGAATTAAGAAGCTATGAAGGATTAATTTTGGTCAAATGCATGATATACTTGAAAGAAACATTTATGAAAATCAATAAATATTGTGAACAAAGATATACCAAGAAAGAACAAATCAAAACAAAAAAACCTATAGGGTATAGAGTGTAATGCTGATGTAAGGAAAGACATACAAATCCAAGAAATAGAATCTATAGTTGAGCAAGCTACCTAGCATGGTTCCATTATATGAACTTTCAAGAATTTCATAAAGACAGATAGCCAAGTAATGTTTCCTGATTAATGACTTCAGTGTTCACTTTTGGAAAGATAAGAAATTTTGAACCAGAAAGAAATTATAATAGCACAGCATTGTGACTGCACTATGTACCACGGAACTGCAAGCCTTAAAATGGTAAGTTTTATGATGTACATATTTTCTACGAATGAAAATGCTGCTGCTTGTATAAATTCCCAATAGAGTACAAAATGGGTAGAACAATCAATATATGGATAGGAGGAGAGGGGACTGGGAAAGAAGAAAGAAGGGAAAAGACAAAATGGGTCTTGCCAATAGTAACATATGAAATCAAAAAAATCAGTTAATTAAATAGAGGGAAATTGTTCACTGAGATTGGACAAAAGTAGCTCTTCACCTGGTGCAGCCACAGAAGGGAATCACTGTTCAGTAATTAGAAGGATGCTAGTGTCTGGAGACATTGTTACCAACCCTCCACTCCAGAGCTTGAGCACACACACACACACACACACACACACACTTCATTAATATCACCTAAAGTATATTAAAAGCTTCTTTTAAGCTGTGTATCTGTATTTTAAAACTGAAAACACAATTGTTACATGAATCTCAGACAAAGAAATATTGGTAAGTTTTTGTAGTATGTGCTTAGATTTTTTTCTATTTTTATGCTAATACCATAGTGTTTTTATTATTCCAGTTCTTTAGTACAACTGAGTAATATTTCCAGAAGTTCTTTCATTATTAAGGATTGTTTGGGATATCATGGAGTTTTTGTATTTATATATAAAGTTGGAAATTGTGTTTCCAATTTCTGTGAAGAATTATTTTGGAATTTTTATGGGGATTACACTGAATCAGTCGAATGCTTCTGGTAAGATGTTGTTGGAGGCTGAATTTTTTTCCCGGCTGCTCAGATTCCTGAAATAACCACACAGAAACTCTATTAATTAAATCACTGTTTGGCCCATTAGCTCTAGTTTCTATTGACTAACTCTTACATCATAATTTAACCCATTTCTATTAATCTGTGTATCACCACGAGGCAGTGATTTACGGAGTAAAGTCCCAGCATCTGTCTCCAGTGGGGCTACAAGGCTTCTCTCTTACTCCGCCTTCCTTCTCCCAGCATTCATGTTTAGTTTCCCCCACCTAGCTTTACTCTACCCTATTACAGGCCAAAGCAGATTTCATTATTAACCAATGGTATTCACAGCATACAGAGGGGAATCCCACATCACTTCCCCTTTTTTGTTTCAATAAAAAGGAAGGTTTTAACTTCAGAAATTGATCTAAGATTTAGAATATTCATGAAATGTGTGACAAGTAGCCATGTAATTAGAATAGGGTACACAAGCAAAGAAACATCTATTCATGCTGAAATTACATAAGATTCATAATACCACAGCAGTGACTACGATGTCACATAATCATGCTGTGGGGTTTAAGTGGAAATACATTGGAAGACATTGGAAAGAAAATTATTTGGCATCTGCAAAATTTCAAACATATATAACTTATTCAACTTATTCAACTCAATAATAGACACTACTGTGCATTTATCTACATGAAACACAAACCTGGCGTGTAGAATAACATGCTTATGCTCAGTAGACTGAGAGTAGAATCAGGATCTAATCCTGTGACATAGTCTAATATCTCAAAATTTTGTGTATTTTTACTTAGTTTTTCTATATTTGGGGTCTTTTTAGAGACATAATAAATGATATACAAATTATAGGCCATAATAGTGAAAGAACAGAGCAATACATTTTAACTCTTTATGTTGATTTCACATACTTTGACATAGGACAGGACACAATATCAGTTTTAGCTGTTGGCGTCTCATCATTTTTCATATTTCAGAGACATTAAGTTAAATTCAAAGTTGGTTATTAGAATTTACAGTTATGTACAAGATAAGAAGATGAAGCATGAGGCCAAAAAGCTCAGATACATCAGCACCAACAAGTACTATAGGAGATAAGTTTGCAAACATATAATAAAGAACTTCTACTTTCATAAAAAGAGTGCAGCTCTTTATTATTCTGAGCTTCCAGGAGGTAATTTCGGTGTTCAAAGTGAGGAATGGAAATAATATACCTAACTGAGGGTGCAGCCAGGTCACAGAATTAAAATACATTGTATGAACTTCTCAAAGAATTCATGAAAAATGCATACTTAGAGAAAACTGACCTAGAGCATGAACTTCTTTGGAGATGGAGATTATTCTGACCAAGTGGCATCAGTCAACATGAACAGGAGCAAGTATGATGCTATGTTGGCTATGAATTAAGCAAGCAGTCATGCTTATTATGTAATGAGGTCCCAAAAAATACCCTGGTGACCTTCCCTAGAAGGGAACATTTTTTATGCATGTTGTCAATGTCAGGAGGATGGCACATCCCAACTCCATGAAAGGAAAGTGGGTACCTCACATTTGTAAACCTCACAGGCTTTCCCAGGAATGGGTCTAACTGTAATCAGCATCCTTTTCCGGAGAGAAACTACATATGAGCATAAGACCTTTGAATGATTTTTCTGAGTCCCTCTAGTAAGTTCTTGAGATGAGGATAGTTTTGGAGACCTGAGACTGAAGATGCCAGAGATGAGGGTAGACATGAGATTTGTTCCATAAAACTCTGCACTTTAGCTCTGGGTTGATGATCAAGTTTGATGGTACATGTTTTCAGCTAGAAGTCGGCATGCTCTCATAAGGCAACTTCACACGGAAGATGCCTCCTAGGTCACCGTTTTCCCTTGCTAACCCATCTTAACTTCTCACCTGAGGCTCTTTCTATTGAATACCCAGATCCTAGGAGATATGTGTGCCTGTTTTTAGACTCTCAATTCATTCCACTCTCTTTTTCTCGTTTTTAATTTATTCATTGTTGGACCACTAACAGTGTTATAATTATCATGGTTTTCTAAGAGCTTCAAAATATAGTATCCTAAATCATGCATATTTTTCCACTGAGGAAATGTTGTATAAACTATTCTTCCTCAGACCCATTTCTTCCCCTCTCTCTATGTACTACACCTGCTAACAAATACAGGACAGATCTAGACCATGCCACATAATTAATTTCACCTTGGTGTGAAATCTTGCCCCTTCTGTTTATTAGCATGGAAAATACTAAGAAGTAGTTTACCTTACTAAAACATCTCTTCTCCATAAACCAGATGCAATCAAATTTATGTCAGCAAATTATAACTGCCTTAAACAGCATATGTAATAATGGTAGATGCAAACTTTTCAATAGTTGTTATCAAACTAATGATATCTGTTGCAGTACTTATCAGTTTTAGTATCTCCACCTAATATCTAGCTCTTGAGACGATGGGAGTTCACATCTTTCCTTACTCTAAACACTAATTTTAAGAAGTTCATAGTTCACATCTTGCATATCAGCTTCTCACACTTTTTCTGCAAGTGAGCATTGTTACTAGGATTATTTATACAGAGCTGAAGAATGGGGAAAATCTCAAAGATCTTGGGAGAAATGTATATTTAATATCAGCACATTGTTTAAAGACTCTTTTAATTTTTGTAGATCTCTATGAAGTCTGGATGAACTGTCCCATGGAAACTGACAACAGCCTTTAAACCACACCCAATATCAGCCTGCAGAGGAATGTCATTGAGGCCCATTTTCACTGAGGCCCACCCTCTTTCCTTCCTGTTGCTAGGGATTCCAGGACTGGAAGCTGCACAGTTCTGGCTGGGATTTCCCTTCTGTGGTATGTGTTTGATTGCTCTTGTTGGAAACCTTCTCATTCTGTTCGTCATATGGACTGACAGGAGCCTTCATCAACCCATGTTCTACTTTCTGGCTATGCTGTCTGTGATTAACCTAAGTCTCTCTACTGCTACCATTCCTAAGATGTTGGGTATCTTCTGGTTCAGCCTCCAGGAGCTGTGCTTTGGATGCTGTGTTGCTCAAATCATTTTTATGCATTTCTTCACAGTCATGGAGAGCACTGTACTCCTTGCCATGGGCTTTGATCGTTATGTGGCTATTTGCAACCCTCTCTGGTACACCATGATTCTCACCAACAGAATCATTGGTGTGATTGCTGTGGTCATTGTTGGAAGAAGCCTATTCATGATCATTCCCATCATTTTTCTCCTCCTGAGGCTGCCTTACTGCGGACATAGAATTATCCCAATACCTACTGTGAGCACATGGGTGTGGCACGACTGGCCTGTGCCAGCATCAGACCCAATATCTACTATGGTCTTGGTAATATTGCCATCTTGTTTCTGGATGTGTTTCTTATTATAGTTTCCTATTCTAGGATCTTATATGCTGTTTTCCACCTCCCTTCTCACGATGCTCGCCTGAAGGCTCTCAACACATGTAGCTCCCATATCTGTGTTATCTTGGCCTTCTTTTGCCCAGCTCTTTTCTCCTTCCTCACTCATCGCTTTGGTCATAACATCCCTCAGTATATCCATATCCTCCTGGCTAATCTCTATGTAGTCATCCTGCCTGCCCTCAACCCAGTCATTTATGGGATCAGAAGCAAGCAGATCCAGCAGCAAGTGAAGAGTCTTTTGGCTAAAAAAATTGAATGATAAGTAAATTGTTCCCATAATGGGAGGATAAGGTCTAATAGAAATTGAATTAATAATAAAAAGCAATAATAATTTTACTTAAATTTAACATCAGGGTCTCATTGGGTAGCTCAGGCTGACTGCTATCCTGAAGTCTTTATGCCTCAGCCTTCCTAGTGACTGGCATACTATAGAAATAGATTTGTAACACATATAATGTATATATTATAATATTTATATAGACCTAAATATTATACATATATAAATATGTGGGTGGTAGCTGGTGAAGGCACATTGCATGTTCTATAGAAACCTGGCAGAATATATATGTATAATATGTTTAGCACATATATGCTTACTATACATATATAAAAGTGTTGGTGGTGCCTGCAGAAGACATGTTATATCCTTTATTGAAACAAGCAGAATATGTCCTTCAATGGCAAGTTTCAAGGAAGAGTGCTTTAATTAGCTGAAGGAAGAACTTGCTGTTAGCACTGTCTAGTTCTAGATCTTTGACAGGTATTAAGATTTTTTTCAGAGAGATGTTTAAATATAGGTCATCTGGTCATAATAGAAGTAGATTTAGGTAATGGTCATGTAAATAAACAGGTAACACTAACTGTGAACTAGCAAATCAGGGCCAGTTGAGCCACTTGACAGGGAGAATGAAATGAAGGATAAGATAGAAATGAAGTATTAAATATACATCATCACAAGGAAACTCACAATACAAAATGAGTTACAGGTTTGTGTGTCATAAGTTCTATGCATGTTCCTTTCCATTTCTCTTTCTCATGCCCCTACCTCCTCTACCAAAACCTTTATTCATCCCAAGAAGTTCCTCTCCAATTTTCAAGTCTCTGCTGTGGAAACACTTGTGTGTGTGTTTATGTACATGTGGGGGAGTGCACATGTGCATGTATGTATGGCTCATTACACTTAATTAAGATGCCCACATGAACATATGAGGGAAATAGTTTCCTAAGGTTTTACATTTCCCATTAACCTATTTCTTTTTGACTCATTGTGCATATTCCTTTGTCATCATTTGTCCACTTGTTCTTTTCAAATTGGAATATATAAGTTTAAAAGGTAATTATATTAGTTACTTTATACATTGCTGCAACAAAATATGTGACTAACCAGCTTAAAAAATGAACAGTTTATTTGGATTTATATATTCAGTAAGGTAGCTCCATCATAGAGGAGAAGGCAAGTGGACGGGAGCTGGAAGTCTCTGTAGTAAGAAACCAGGCTTTGGTTATAAAACCTAAGGTCTGCACCCTATAACATCCTTTCTCCAGCAAGGTTCTACCTTCTGAAGGCTCTACAACCTTTCTGAACAGTGTCAACAATTAAGGATTAAGAGGTCAGATACATATAATATCCAAACCACAGCAGTAATAAACCAGATAATATTGAAGAACAATACTTTAAGATTTATATCCTAAATTTATAATATAATACATAATTCTGTTATACTTAAATAAATACATACATGTACAGATAGTCTCATTAATTAAAATGAAGGAAACTTGTACACAGGCAGGCAGCTTGATAAAAAAGACAAGTACAGAAGGAAAGAATATTTACAAAAAATGTATAGTTCATGAAAGAATTGCAAACAATTAGAGCACATGTAGACTTGGTGGTAAATGATGCAGAATAAAATGAATAACAATTTACGTCACTTATGTGCAGAAAACCAAATGAGATTTGCCCTTGAAACATTGCTTTTCAGTAACATTTAAGAACAGTGTTTTTGAGACATGAGGAGGAACTTGCCCAAACTCAGAGTGATTATAATAGCATTCACAAGACCTGAATAAGATCCAGTCAGACAGTACCACAGCATGGAGAGGCAATGTGGGTATGAAGTCCTATATTTAACTAAGGAGTGTCTGGCAATTGTTAGCTTCTGGGACGGCTTTATTTAGGCATGACTCCTAACAGGTCGACTACATTCCTTTAGACTCCCACTCACCTTAGAGTAATTAGCACAAATTGGACTTGAGTTTAAGATAATGAAGTCACAAAATTGGAATAGTGGGGGGATCTAAAAGGAGTTCTGGTAGGACAGGAGAACCTAATAAAAATTTATTGTATGAAGTTCTCAAAGAAGTAATAAAAAAGGAAATGTTATTTTATAACCTTCTGAGTTTGAGTAATGGTGTGACTTCTTATGATATTAGTAAACTTGATACAAGCAGAGGCTTAAAGAGACATTGCAAACAAATACTTATTACTGTAGCATTTGAAAACCTGAGACGGTGATGAAGGATAAGAGGCTATAAGGAAGAGAATGGGTGTGAGCTCTCAGTTTTCAATCATAAGGTACTGTGAGTGAGACTGTCTTTAACTACACAGCTACACTGATGTATCTTAAAGGAAAGGCACACAAAATTAAGACAGGGTAACCCAGACTGAAATAATTCTTTATTCAATGAAAGAACTTGAACTGAGAAAACCAACATTTTAAGCTTCAAACTACACAAAAGTTGGTTATGTCACAAAAGCTAAATAATGCAGCACAATGCAAAAGTCACTTGTAAGGTGATTCCAGGAACATGTTATATGTGTTACCCATGCATATAAGAAATTATAATATGCATTTTAGTGGCAAATTGTTGCATGCTTCTTACATTCACTAAAAAGCTGGTTCTAGGCTTGTGGCCCTAATTCAGACCCAGGCATGTTTATCTTATAGTGTCTGTAATGGGAACATCTAATTGGAAGCATCACCCAGAAGACCTTTGCCCAGGACTCTGTCAGAAGCATAAGTTTTTGGGTTAGCACAGCTCCTCTAAGCACTATCTACTGGATGGTGCAAGTATTTGATATGATGTTCTACTCTTTCTGCTGTTTTCTATCTTATTATATTGTATAATCTTGTTGTATACATAACAAAATCATCCTTCAAAACTGAAAATATGGCTATTGTTTATAATTCTCTACATAAAACAGAAGTCATAACATGGATAAAATATTCAGTATACTTTTAAGAGAAGAAACAACAAAAATATACATTTAAATGATGCAAATAAAGATATTAAAAAGATATTAAAAATTGGTCAGGCAGTGGTGGCACATGCCTTTGATCGCAGCACTCAAGGGGCAGAGAATGGATGATCTCTGTGAGTTTGATGCCAGCCTGATCTACAAAAGCTAGTTCTAGGACAGCCAAGGCTACACAGAGAATCCCTATCTCAGAAAAACACAAAAAAAGGAAAACTGATGCAGAGTCCAGAATCTTTGAGAAATTAGCCATTGATCTTATTATGGCATAAGCATCAAGGAGTTTCTAGACTTTTAAGGATGAGGGTGAATACTATTCAAGACATGTCAATGGATACGAAGGAGGATGTTCTCTCTTAGTCTTTTTGGTTTGAGGAGTTACAGTGTAAAAATACACCCAATCCCTAAAATCTTTACAGGAACTATTTCTTTAAGAACAGATCTCTATCTCAAAAGGAAAATGAACAAAACATCAATAATGTTTTATTGTGAAGATAGTAATTGTGCTCATTAAAATCTGGTAGAAGACACTAATAATTTTATAAGTTCAGAATAAGAGATATAAGATCATACAGCATTGGGCACCTCACAGAACTGCCACTTTTTAATTCTGTAGCTTATATAACCCAGCAATATCTGAGCATTTCCTCCAACCAAGACACTGTGCTAGGTGAACTCAAGAGTAAAGCTGAGCGAAATGTTACTTTAATGTCAGCACACAGTGAGAATGGCAGGCAACTCTAAATGTGGGCAAAGTGAACTGTTTAATAGTGGCATGAACATACAGAAAGCACAAGGTCATACATGTAACAGTCGTGGAGGACTGTCACTGGAAAAGAATTAAAGGAAAGTACAAACGACTGATGATGATTCCACGAGCAAGAACTTCTGTCCCAAGAGACAGAGCTATGTACTGTAAAATCACAAGTCACAAATAAATGTCTAAAGCATTACTGGTTCTGTACAATGGCAGTAGTTAACAGCACTTTCTGTATTTACCATATGAAGTTTATAGAGGACTTTGGAGAGTTCACTGGTATAAACTTGATGTCCCCTTTCCCCTAGGAGACCCACTCCTTCTCATCTTCCCTTGTCACCATATTTCCCTTCCTCGCCTTTCACAACACACCTCCTCTGAGCTAAGAGATTATATCTGGCAGTGTTTCTCTACCCTGCTGTGGGGAGGAATAGAGAATAAGACCCTTGGGTACAAGTTTATGCACAGAGGGTTCTAAAAACTGTGTTCAGGGATCCTGGGACATGTCTGGACTCACAAAGTTCTCCCCTTGGGGTCATTGAGGTCAGAAGCCCAGAGGTTTGAAAGGGCCATCTTTAAGAACCTAGACCATGAGGCTATTCAATTCTACATAAGGACTGAGAAATAAAATATTAAGAGACATTGTAATTCAGGCAGGTACAGAAGAGATAGCTGAGAGGAGGAAGAGGGCTAAATATGCAGAAACCTCCCTTTTCTTAATGATTCTGTGAGCACCATTCTCCACACAGAGAAACACGGCTAGGAGAGACTAAGGTACAGCTAAGGTGAGGACTGTGCTCTATGGGAAGGCTTCCTATGCTTTGTTTTACTTCTGTGCCCTTCTCCTCCCTTCCTCCCTCTCTCTCCCTCCCTTGTTCTCCCCTTCTTCCCTATATCCACCTCCCCGGGATACAACCACATTCCTTTATTGCTTATAAAACCATGGACACACATAGTTCAGTGAGAACGAAAATTACAAAGACAAGAAAACTGACACAGGAGCAAAGCGAGCAGTAGAGTTTGCTCGGCTTCTTCTATGACAGGCAAAAACGAGCGGATCCCCTGCGCATGCGGGCTGGCGTAGAGGTGTTGTGACTAACGTCAGTATCCAGATAGAACGTCATCTTCGCTATTGTCTGCTCCTATCTCTCTCATATCCCTTCTCATTTAAAAGTCATACCATCTATTTTGACCGCCTAGTTCTCACTACTTTTAGAAACTGTATCTATAACTTTGATGTAATATCCTTGCTAGAGCAGCAAGCCTCAGCCTCTGGCCTCCTTCGTGTCTCAGTCCTGAAACATCCTGAATAAACTTTCAGGCCATTAGGGCTTTTTTTTTTTTGACTAAACTGTCGAATGCTTGAAGCAGGGGGAGTAAAAATACAAAAAGAGCCTGGTTCTCTTCAACTGAGCAGCATTCATACATGTGGATAACTCGAGAAATGTAAATGTCTGTCTTGTAGCAGCCCTTCATTCTTCTGTAACAACTCACTCATCTTCTAGACTACAATGACCTCATTTGAAACAATAGCCTTTTCTTCCCATATTCCACTAAAATAAGATACTAGGAAGCACCACTGATGTTTTCGCCCACCTTGCCAGCGGCTTCACTCATGTCCATTCTCTTGTTCATTCTGAAAATAAACATTAGTTGGATTTATTCCCCAGTTTTACAGGAAAAAAAACCTGATTTATAACATAAAGAAATTAGTCAAAATTCTTCAGCAAGTAAATAACACAACAAAATTTTTAATAATTTCAGTCTAAGGATTTTCAGGTCTAATTAAATTTACTTAATGTTCAACAAGGGCCAAAGAGAAAGCAACAATATTGTAAAAAGAAATCACAAGGTCAGTGGCCACAGCATTTGTGTGTGCTATAAGGGAAAGTACCCTAAATAACAATTCGGGTTTTAAAAGGTGCTGTAAGACTGAGACCTTTGTCAGTGAACCCATCTAAACTAAGATGGCCTCCTAAAATGATCAGCTTCTTAGCTGCATGTGTCAGCCACTTCAGGTATCACCCAGCTTCCTTCTCATGATTGATTTTCTTTCAGATTATGTAGGGCTTTCTATGGATTCTTAGTATTTATTAATATTTATTTTATATACTATAAGACAAGCATACAATATTAATCTGCTAAGAGGAAGGCATGTTAGAAAGATACGCACAGTGATTGCTTTTTGTCAACTGGATACAAACCTAGATGTATCTGAGAAGAGAAAATCTTATTAAACTATTTCTTTTATTTTTTGAGATTATAATACAGTTAAATAAATTCCTCTTTTCCTTCCCCCCTCAGGCTTTCCTATGGACCATCCCGGGTTCTTTTTAAAATTCATACTGAGCAAATGTCTTCATGGAATTGACCAAAGGCAAGTCTGTGAGGTATTGTGTTGATTAATAATTAATATGGTAGGATCCAGCTCACTGTAGGTGTTGCCACCCCTGGACAGTTGGTCCAGGACTGTATATGAAAGCAGGCTGAGCAAGCCCTGAGGCACAATCCAGTCAGTAACATTCCCACATAGCCTTAACTTCAGTTTCTGCTTCCAGATTCCTGCCTTGAGTTCCTGTCCTGACGTCCTTCAGTGGTAGAGGAAGACCTGAGAGCTGTATATGGGGATAAAATCTCCCTCCAATTGGCCTCTTTTGGGGTACCAACCCCTTAAACCCTTTCAAGGTCCAGCTAAGGCACTATAGCCAGCAAGGGAAGAAACAACTGAGATCTGAGGGGATACAAATCAACTCACATGCAACTTCTGCTCAGCACGTCTCTTTATTTTTCCTGCTTCCTTGTTCTCTATTCTAATTCTTCTGTCCTGTCTATAATTTCTTAGCTCTAATTCTCTGTCTCAATTATAATTGCAATTCCAATTCTCTGCTACATTCTTTTTCTTCTTCATTTTCCTATCTCTGCTAATTTCTGGGGGTGTTTCAGCTCCACTTCTGCTCCAGTGTCTGTTAACTCTCCTTGTTCTTAAGCAGTTATAGAGACCCACAAAATCTTGCAGGCATAGAGAGTATCCAGGAAACCTATGGAAACAGACAAGGGAAGTTTATGGCACTTGATCCATTAGCACTTTTTACAACTGTTGCAAGCTCTAAGGACCTTTTAGATCTGAAGTTCACACCATTTACAAGGCTCATTTGGACCTTGGGAGCTCGGTTCAGTGCTCCAATGTGGGTCTCGGTCTCTATCTCCATCCATCGCCAGCTGAAGGT
>LOEQ01015377.1:3950-14787 GCA_001685075.1 Bramus lutescens
GTAGGTAGATAGACAGACAGATGGTAGACACTTCAGAATGTTGAAAGAAAAGATACCAAATTTTCTAAGAAAATGGAATTTGATCAATACAAGTCGAGTTCTTACTAAATACATTGAAAAAATGCTGGTGTCTGCAGGAGGATTTTGGAATAAACATGATGAGGTAAGTGTTATGGTTAAGGTAAAATGCTACGGTTCCTGGAGGGGTACAGTGGACAGCAGGTCCTGAGACCACAACAGGCTACGAAGGCAGCCAGTCCCAGGCAGGGAGCCCCCGAGTACAGCACTATTCCCCCAAGTGGCTCACAGGCCATGAAGGGCAGGCAGGGAGACACGTGACAATGAGAGACAATAACATTGGTGCCTGAGACTCAGGAGGCTCTCTTGCCCCTCTCCTGGGGTTGGGATCTGGAAGCAGGTATTTTTTTCACAACCACCACATGTTCTAACTGCCTGAACACCGATCTCTGTGCACACCAGCAGCTTCGGTGGTGAGTTTTCCCCTTCCAGCCCCCAACCACAGCCTTCATGGCTATGGTTGAGCCCTTCACTGCTTTCCATAGCTAAACATGTGACTGGACAACCCAGGGTTGGTCCTCCCGCACTAGCACTGCACACACCATGTGGTGCATTCAATATGGGGGCCCAGGGTCCCTCGTATTTTTCTTTATTTTTTCTTTTTCTTTTGTTTTCTTTTGGACCACTCGTAAGTGGTCCCCACCATGAGAGACAGCTCGGAGTGGCCTCTAGCCTCTCTGGCTTCCGAGTCACCCGGACCAGAGCCATTCGGGCTTTGACACCCTGCCTGTAGAGAGAGGACGCTCTTCTACAGTCCCTGTGGTGTTCACCACCGGTTCACACCATGCCTGTAGAGAGAGGATTCTCTTCTGTAGGACTTGTGGTGTTTTTTGCAGGTTTTCACATTTTCAGATATGGTCTAAACCCTCAAACTATGCTCTGCCAGTGTCCCGCCAGCTCCACTTTTCCTCAAACTTTTCCTGCCACAGCTACCGCTGCTGACAAAATTGGTCAGATTCACGAGGCAGCTGTTTTCAATTCCAGCCTTGGCTCCCCACTGCGGTTTGTGGCACAGCGGCCCGGCAACAGGGTGGATCACACCTCTAGGTCTCTCTTCCATACAACATGTGACCGTTGCCATTTTGACTGAGGTCAGGTGACCTTACTGCCATCTTTACTGAGGTATTTCCTGCCTTGTTCCCCAGTGTTGACTCTGTTACCTGTGTGTTTTGTGCAGTGGCATGCCTTTAGTAGGGCCCACCAAGAGAATCCACTTTGCTCAATTCCTGTTCACTGTGTGTGTGTGTGTGCATACATGTAACTTAAATGCACCTATGTTTATTGTTAAATATAATCATTCATTGTATCTCACTTTAGACTACAAAGCAATAAGTTTCATGTTTTAAATGGACTTTTAAGTCTCTTACAAAATGTGGTATAGTTAATCCAACCCTGATTTAAAATATAGTAAGATGTTATCTACTATTGTCTGTTCTGCCATTTACTTTGTATTGCAAGCAATTTTTTCTTCTGACTGTCTTTTTTATGAGTGTAAATCTTACCTGTTAAGTTGAAAGTCAGTACAGTCAAGTTCAGAGCCATCTCTCCAAGCAGATTTTGTACTGTAGTTATACCTAATAAATAGCCTTCAACTGCTCAGAGATTTGGAAAATACGGCATTTAAATATTTGATTATTAAAAACTTTTCATAACAAAAAGAGACAGGTTGGCTCCTAGCAGCAGCTCTCTATTTCCTCCAAAGAAGACAGAAGTCAAATGGGCACAAAACAACATCCATCCACAATTTGTTTCAACTGCCAAACACTGGGAAAAACTGCCTTTCATCTAAACTGAAGATCTCCAGACATGGACCGAATCACTGGAATCAAAAGCCTCACTGCTCAGGTCAAGGTAGGCTTGTCTTCCTACAGATTTCTTAGCCCACAGGATCTTCTGGAGCCTGGCAGGCCCTGCACTAAACAGGAAAAGGCAAATACGATCTTCAGTGACCATGGAGGACCCTGAAGAGTAGCTCTAGGTGCCAAGCAAGTAAGTTCTCTCTCGTTGTTTAATCAATAACTCAAGTAAAATTTTATCCTTCTCAAAGATCTCTGATGCAGTTTGACAACTGAGAGGTTTTGTTGTTTAACAAATTTCAGCAAAATACAAATACAAGTTATTAANAGATTTCTTAGCCCACAGGATCTTCTGGAGCCTGGCAGGCCCTGCACTAAACAGGAAAAGGCAAATACGATCTTCAGTGACCATGGAGGACCCTGAAGAGTAGCTCTAGGTGCCAAGCAAGTAAGTTCTCTCTCGTTGTTTAATCAATAACTCAAGTAAAATTTTATCCTTCTCAAAGATCTCTGATGCAGTTTGACAACTGAGAGGTTTTGTTGTTTAACAAATTTCAGCAAAATACAAATACAAGTTATTAAGGCGTGTACCTGCAAGTTATAAAGATGTAAGGACAAATGTTGTATGCTATCAAAATTCTCTCTCAAACTGCCTTCCATAGCTTTAAAAATACTTTTCATTGTGTAAAAATATCTACCACTGTTATTTTGATATAAATATGCTACTGTTTAAAATTTATCAAACCCAAAGAATTCTTGTGAGTTCCAGGGAGCCGAACTGAAGGATCCACCTTAAACAGATCAGATACACACATCTCAAGTCCCTGGTCATAAAAATTTTTTCTTCCTAAACTTAACTTTGTCCTCTGTTCTGCCAATACCTTAAATAGGTGTAAGAGACAGCAAATATTTCCACACCACAAACAACCAGACAGGAGCAAAGAGACCAGCTAAATCAGGATGTGACCAGCACCCAGCTTTCTCAGGCTCCCCCCTCAAGACAACACCCACAAATAAGCAGGAAGCAGTCTTTAGAATCCTCCATCCCAATTTCTTTAACCTGTAGTGCCTAACCTCCTGCTTTTTATTATAAAGAAGAGAATGGTCTGTCCTGTTCCTTTAAGAGACAAGCCCTGCCCACTCCATCCCCCTCACACACCCCTCCCTGTCCACCACAGAGGCAGGCGGATCTTCCTTCTGCTTCCAGTCTGAGCTCTTTCCTTTTCTGTCTCTCTCCCAAAGAGGTAGCTGCTGCCATGGCTACTCTCCTCTCCACCCCCAACTCTCTCTCCCCCCACCTCTCTGCTCTTCTCCCTTTTCCTTTCCCCTCCATAACCCACTAAATAAATATCCAACCTCACTCTGCATGGCATGCCTGTCTGTCTAGGTCTCTCACCCATCACGCGGCTCCCTGCCTAGGACCCACTGGCCCTCATGGCCTACAAGCCACTTGGGGGCTTCCTGACTGGGGCCTGGCTGGCTTCATGGTCCAACATGGTCTCGTGCCTGCTGCACACTGCCACCACTCAGTGATCCGCAGTGTTTTACTTAAACCATAACAGTAAGTACACTTTTTTTAATGCTCAGCTAACACTAGATTCTCGGTCCACTAATTATTCATTTCTAAATCACCTCCTCTCAACACAACCTCAGGTACCTTCTGTACCAGGCATTGGATAAAATCCTCTGCTTTTGATGCCACATGGAACTGAATGATAACCAGAAGGGAAGCTGAGGCTCTACCAGAGGAAAGATGCTGGTGAGAGCACAGACTGAAGGAGGGACCAGACCAAGCTCCCTGGTTAGTAGGTGGTAAAACTGGGACCCTGTGACTTCAGAAGATGCCATTCCCTGTTACCCTGAACCTAAGGCCTGGCCTTTCCTCCAACTGAGTCTCTTGAGTCACTACCCAGGCATGCATTCCATTACACAGAATAAATAATGACTTAATTTATTAGCCACACAAAAATTTAACGGGAGCTTTTTAGAGAAGCTTGGGAACTTTCCACATTTTTTTCTTATAAACAAAATTCCTCATTTTCTAAATACATGCTATAGACCTTTGAAACTATCCTCTGTGACTTGTTTTGGCAGAACCTGTGAAGCACTGTGCCTATGAATGTTTCTCTCCAGCTCTGGTGTCTGGAGCTCACTGTCCGTCCCTCCTTAGAAAGGGGTTCAGCATCTCCAGCACATCAGTGGACTCTGCCCTGCAAGACTGCTGTGCTCCTTCGCCTGTATTCTTTCCTAGTTCCCCCCTCTCAATGCACACAGATCTGAAGGCAGGGGCTGAGGGATGAGGAGGTAGGGAGTTTGGCTGCTGAAGTATCATCCAAAGAACACAGAGCTCAAGACTGTCTTAGCACCCAGGCAAGACTGCAACTACTTCCTAGCTAGTCCCTTCAGACAAGACTCTTTTGGGTTTTTTGCTTTTTTACTAAGACTTTTTTTAATATAACATTTTCTCATTTTATATAGCTAATGCTATTCCCACTCCCTCCCATCCTCTCACTCTATCCTTTCCCCCTAACCCCACCCCCATCCACTCCTCAGAAAGAGTAAGGCTTCCTCTGAGGAGTCAACAAAGTCTGACACATCACTGCAAAGTAAGACTAAGGCCCTCACTGCTATATCTAGGCTAAGCAAGTTATATCCTTCCAAAGAGAAGGTGCTCCTAAATGCCAGTTCAAGCATTAGGGATAAATCCTGGTCCCAGCAGACAAGACTTTAATCTCTGCCCTCCCCCTTTAAAATGTGGTGGCTCTAAATATTGGTATGAAGATGAAATGAAATGACATGCTCGTTCTTGATAACTGCCATGATTATTTCCCAGAACTGAAGGTGAATGTGTTGTCCATTTGACAAGATGTAGGATCACTTAGGAGACAAACTTCTCCAGAAAGACTAACATTTCTAGAGACGTTTAACTGATGAGGAAAAGACCCACCCTGACTATGGCAGAACCATTCCATGGACTGATGTCCCCAACTAAATAACAAAAAGAAAGCCAGCTGAGCAGTGCACATCATGGTCAGCTCTGTTTCCTGATATTGCATGTGACATGAACAGGCCCCATCACCATACCTTCTATGCCGTGAGGAACTGTACCCCCAAACCATAAGCCAAAGCAAACCCTTTTTTCATTGTGTTGCTTTTATTATGTACTTTGTCAGAGTGATGAGACCCATAGCTAACACACCTGTCCGAGAACTTTATTTTGACAGAAAATGGGGTGAAAGGAATGCTGAGACTGACTTCTGCGAGCAGGTCCTGAGTGTTGAGATAACCCCTCATGGGTAACTGAGGGGCCATGACCTTGTGTCACCCTTGCCACTTTGGCCCCTTCCATCTCATTCCGTCCAACAGTTAAGAACTAGATTGCAGAGAGACAGTACATAGATGGTAGGGAAGACCCTTACCCTCCTCCAGAGCCACTGGCCAACATGGCTCAGCACTTGGTGCTCATCCCTGCCCATAACATTACAAATAGCTGCTTACATTTGAAAAATACATTTTGTGGCATTCTATAATCTTAGGCACTAAAATAAGAGCTATACCCAGGGGACACAGCTAAACCCTTAGAGAAACGTGATGAGAATTAAGAAAAAAGTACTCCTCTTACTGAAAATGGCCCTCACCAACACAACCTCCTTAAAGAACAGAATGCAAGCTGGATTTTCCCTTACAGTTACCTCATATCTGGATATTCTGTTGTACAGTTTCCCACCTTCCACATGTACTCAGTCAACCACAAGCCAAAAAGGGCTGCAAGCAGATGGCCAATGGAAAGCAATGGCATCTTTGGACTCAGTGGCATCTTTGGACTCAATGGCATCTTTGGAGGTTCCTTGTCTCATAATGTCATGCCAGGGCTTGTTTTAATGCTATGTTCCCATATTTTTACTTATTCTTTTTATTTTTTTCTCTTTTTTTACCCTACAGGTCGTGTGTGTGTGTGTGTGTGTGTGTGTGTGAATTACGGCTTTCAGTTTTATGTTTTTATAGGATTCCTGATTGTGCAAACAAATGTGTCACTGTGCCTATATGCCTCTTGTGCCTTTGCTTGGGTTTTTTTCCTTCTGTTTGTTTGTTTTGCCCTATTCTGATATTTGTTTTATCTTATTTTATTGTATCTTATTTTATTGTATTATTATCCCTTAGAAGCCTGTTTGTTTTCTAATGAGAGACAGAAAGGGGCAGATCCAGATGGGAGAGGAGGTGGGAGGAACTGGGAGGAGTAGAGAGAAACCATAATCAGGATATATTTTATGTGAGAAAACAAAATCTAATTTCAAATAAAGAAAAAAAATTTAAAGAAATGTGGAGGGTGGGGGCAAAGGTGAGGGCTGTAAATTCCAACAGTGCTCAGCTGCAAATCCCAGGAAGGAAGTTCATGGGACTTTTCTTCTTGAGGTCTAGATGCACTCTTGAAAATAGGATCCTAGTTCCCTTTCTGTTGCTGCAATAACACTCTTACCAAAGCAATTTCAGGCTGGAAAGGCATTCATTTCATCTTACACTCCCAGGTCACAGTCAGGAGCGGGAATGCTGCTTGCTGGCTCACTCACAGACTTTGCTTAGCTAGTGTTCTTATATACAAAGGACTGCCTGTCCAGGGAATAGTGCTGCCCGCAGTAGGCTGGGCCTTCCTGCATCGGGTTGGGTTTTCTTATTCAAAATATCTGATTAGAAAAATTCCTCACAGTGGTGGTGGTGATGCATGTCTTTAATCCCAGCATTCAGGAGGCAGAGTCAGGCAGATCTTTCGAGTTCAAGGCTAACCTGGTCCACTAGTGAGTTCCAAGACAACCAATACTACACAGAGAAACTCTGTCTTGGGAATTAAAACAAAAAAATCCTCACTGGAGTGCTCAGCAGCTTGGATTTTAGTTAATTCCAGATGTTGTCAAGTTGACACTCAAGATTATCCACCACATAGTTAATATATATCTACCATATAAAATGATTGTAAAAATAGAATGAAACATTATACATAGCATTAACACTCTAGCACATTAAAATACAATAATAAATGATGATTATTATGAAAATGTGTTTTTTAAATCTTTGTAAATACAGGCTTATTCTTCTGGTCACAATTGTGCCAGTTACTAAAGTATTGGCTCTTGTCTTTAAATACCCATTTCTAGATTTGGCTTTAAAATATAGGCTGAACTTTGGCCAAAGATGTTTTCGTATTGTTCCCTTAGAGAGGTTGGAATAGAGGCAGAAAAGATCTTTGCCCTGTTAATTGTTCCCATCAAAAGCAAGTCCCCAGATGTTACCTCAGCTGGGAACAGAGCTTCCTTTAGGGCCTTGCTCATGGTGTTTTAGAGATAAACATGAATACCAATGCATATGTGAACCAGGAGAAACTCAATAGGAAGAGTTGGACCCTTGAAACCCTGGAAAACCCAGTGAAAAATGGCTTTCCTAGGAGAAGAACTTATTAGGGGGACTTTAGACCCAAAAAGAGATGCTGCCAGTGTAGTAGATTCTCAGGAGGAAAATCTCAACACTGGATTAATTACACACACACACACACACACACACACACACACACACGTTCAATGTTCTCTTACCATAGCTGGGCCAGCTCCCATGTGCTTTTATCTATTGCTGTGGGACAATGGTCTTATACCCTGTAAAAATTTGCCAGTTGTGTTGATTTAATAAAATGCTGATTGGCCAGTAGCCAGGCAGGAAACATAGGCGGGGCAACCAAAATAGAAGAATTCTGAGAAAAGGAAAGGCTCAGTCTGCAGTCATCACCCAGACACAGCCAGAGCAACTTTTTCCACCTGTAAACTGATTCTGCCAGGCACTGTGCCATGCAATGAGGTAGTGACTAATACAGCCGACCTGCCAGCTCTGCCATCCTGGGGAGATGCATATGTCCTTCAAGCCTGTTCACTCATCTACAAAGCAAGAAAACGCTCCCTTTAGAACTGTACTAGAAGGAAAATGAGATCATAACTAACGCACTTAGAATGGGGCCTTGCACACTTGCAGGCGCTTAACGCACGGCATGCACTTTTATTTTGTTATGTTAAAAGCATTCAGTGATTATTAATATATATTTTATAGTGAATTACAGAGATGGAGAAACCAAGCTTTGTTGTCTCAATGGCATGAACAGTCCTCAGAATAGTGTTTGGTACATATTAGCTATCAATGCTTTATCAGAGACTGAGTTTTAGTGGATATCAATTTGTCTTATCTAGGGTTTCTATTGCTGTGAAGAGACACCATGACCCTGGCAACTCTCATAAAAGAAAACATTTAACTGGGGTGGCTTACATTATCGTTATGGCAGGACATGGCGGCACATGGCAGATGTGCTGCTGGAGGAGAAGTTAAGAGCCGTACATCTTGATATACAAGCAACAGGAAGTAGTCAAAGATACTAGATGTGGCTTGAACATATATGAGACCTCAAAGTCCACTTCCACAGGGACACATTTCCTCTAACAAGGCCACATCTACTCCAACAAAGCCACACTTCCTAATAATGCCATTCCTTTTGGGGACCATTTTCTTTTTTCAAACCACCACATCATTTTAGCAAAATTTGTAAACAGTTCCTGAGTATGTTATGTATGAATAATAATCTATCAAATACACTTTAAGCTTAGCTCTCAGCAACATAGGAAGTAAAAGGGATTTCAGAATCCTGGAGTATTTCTGTGAGCCATTTCATCTGCTTGAGAGGAAATATTCAGAGACACTAGAAACAAAACCAAACGTAAGCCTACTTAGCTACCTTAGCCTTCTCCATCACACTGGAATCAGAACCACCAATGGATATGTTGTACTGAGCACATTCTTCCCTGGAGACCCTGCAGCGTAGGCTTCACTTGTGTTCAGATGCTGTGGAGAAATGCTTATCTTTCTTACATGATTAAACTCTAACTAGCGGGAGGAGAGTGGTGAGAGGACTCAGTGGGCAAAGGTGACTGTCGCCAAACCTGAAGACATGAGTTCAATCCCTGGGGCCTACACAGTAGAAGGAGAAAAACAATATCTAGACATTGTCCTCTGATCAACACACACACACATGCTAAATTAATTTTTTAATTGTACAAAAAAGATCTAATTGGGAGGATGATGTAGCATATAAATATATATGGGGGAATCATGAAAAATTCCAATGTCTTTTAGAGCATGTTTGTATTTCTCTAAAATGAGAAAATATCTTTAAAACCAAAAGCTTAAGATAAAAGAATGAATTTTTCTTTAATCATCACAAACTCTTGGCCAAGAACCTCCCAGATGAAAGATAGTAAGTTTTAATGTGAAAAAGAAACTCTCTGTATTTAGCCATATTTTACATACAAAAGGAACAGAAATTGCATCTGATTCATCTTTAAACTGAGTGAACAATTTCTGAAGCCAGGCGTATATTAGTGTGTCTATACTTACAATCCTCTTAGGTGAATGCACGCCAGTTCCTTCGCTTCTGCGGCAGATTTAGGAGGGGAAATTGCATAAGCTTTAAACTAAGGGTAGAAGAATTTTCACACAAAACATTGGCCAGCAGACCAACAAGATGACTCGGCTGGCAAACACACTTGCCACGGAGCCTGAGGCCCTGAGTTCTACCCCCCGAGGTCCACATGGTGGAAGGAAGAACTGACTCCCCAAAGTTGTCCTTCATCCTACATGCATGCACCATGCATACTCGCCTACATGCACAGGCACAAAGAAATAGTTTTAAAGTTGATCAGTGATTTAGACAATTATGCAAAATATTTAGTAAAAAAGGAAAACATCATACATGTGTTAGATAAACTCAAGTATGCCATGTTAGCACAGGATTACACTTGCTTGCTCCACCAAGATGTGAGAGGCTTCCACCTGCTACCATGAACTCACTTGCCACATCTTCCCTTCTGCACATGGACACTAGATAGAGCAGCTGGAGAGATGGCTCAGCAATCCAGAGCCCTGGCATTGATGCTGGAGCAGCGCCATCATCCAAACAGAAAGTTTAGGAGGAATTTCCCCAGCAAGACCAGACTTACTTACAGGATTTTGCAACACAATTGTCACCGAAGATATTTACATTCACTGCAGATTGAAATTTGATATACTATAATTTATAATAGCTAAATTTCTATGTTTAAAAGTTAATCCTTTTCGAAACTGCCCAATTTAACTAATTTCCCTTTCTCGGGTGTGCTGTGGATCTTAACTTTTAACACTAACCTAGAATCAACTGTGGATTTTCAGAACTGTTTCAAGGTATCACACAGCAAATGCATTCACAGTTATAAATCTAAAATCTGAGTTTTGGGGGAAAAGATATATGAGAACATTACCTGAAGATACAAAGAAAATTAAGAGAAACAAACAAAATATCTTCCCTGTGTATAAGATATAGTCTGGGAATACTATTAAATTTTGTTTTCTAGAAACTAAAAATTCTCTTTATCTGAAAGATCTGATGTCATAAATTAGGATCTCTGAAAACCTGCTGACCAAGCGTCAAGCATTTGGAAACGTTAACCATTTCCCTCTGTGTACACAGCACATACATGCCTGGGCATCCAGGTATAAGACATGAGTTCTACCACATATAATTCTAATTTCATTACATCCATTTATAGCAACTACAATAATAGATTCTCTAAGGAAGACTTAATAAAGTAGAAAATTAAAACTTACTTTCTTTTATTATTAGAGAATATAATTCCTAATCAAGCAGGTTATAGGAAAAATAGAGCTATGCGTGCATTTATTTGACCACTTAGGACCTTAGAGGATTGTAGAAGAAAATCCACTGACCACATATTGCGGGGGAGGACAAAACTTTCAGTCTCCTTAAGGATTGAAAACATTCTTGGAAGAGAGAGTCATTTCTGCTTTCAAATATATTTTATTTACTCAAAGGAAGCACAGAACTTCTCTCCCAAAAACCATTGGTAATTTCTCTCAAAGATAACCATGGACAGGAGCTGCCA
>LOEQ01015378.1:1739-15592 GCA_001685075.1 Bramus lutescens
GAGCCACAAGGCAAGGCCCTTATCTCAAAAAAGCAAAACAACAACAGAAAGGTTATTTATTATGCACCTCTTCTTTCAGATTCCTCAGCTTCTTCTAGAAAATCCACTACAGTGGAAACACTCACCCAGAGCACGGACACCTAAAGCTTTCCTGTGTGTTCCTGTTCTATAACTACTTTTCTAATGTGTGCTACCTTCTTCTGGGCTCTGGTTGCTTTTTAGAATCCTCTAGTCCTACTTCAGCTGTTTAAATTATTTCCTTAGAAATGGGAAAAGCACAGACGAACAGAGAATGAGAATGTGGTATATACACAGTGGGATTTTATTAGCTGTACTGAACAGTGACATTATGAAATTTACAGGAAAATAGGCAGACCTGGAAATTATATTAAGCTTTGAGGTACCCTGGATTCCCAATAGCAAATATCACATGCTCTCTCTCACTTGTGCATCCTGGCCTAATTCTTACATGTGTAATTTGCACAGGTATGAGTCATGACTGCACAAGAGGGAGAAGAGGGTCTTCAGGAAGGAATATGGGGAAGGCACAGAATAAATGAGGTGAGTGCCCTAAGAACCCATTGCTTTATGCTCTAACTCAAAAGGGATTCGCTCAGTTGTGATGCCTGCTTATTATTTTCAGCAAACCAGTAGTCACATGCTCTCTCTAGTCCTAAGGAATGAGAAGATTCCATTTTCCAGATTACCTATTCCTTTATAATCTTTATTTTCTAACTTCCTGATGAAGCATAATTTAGCATAAGCCTACTCTTTAAAACAATATCACTTATCTTTCCTCAATTATTTAACTTTAGTAGTACAGATTGTTTGCCTGTATGACCATAGCTTAAGTGTGGAAACCATACACAGTAATTTTATAAACACACATTTTAAGTTAAAAAAAATTGAATGTTTAAGGCAAAATACAGATAAAAGTTGCCTGATTGGTATTCCCCTCTGTATGCTGTGAATACCATTGGTTAATAAAGAAACTGGCTTGGCCTGATAGGGTAGAGTAGAGTTAGGTGGGGAAAATTAAACTGAATGCTGGGAGAAGGAAGGCAGAGTCAGGGGAGAAGCCATGGAGCCACCACCAGAGACAGATTTGATGAAACCTTGCCAGTAGGCCACAAGCCTCATGGTAAAATATAAAATAATGGAGATGGGTTAATTCCAGATGTAAGAGCTACCTAGCAATATGCTTAAGTGACTGGCCAAGAAGTGATTTAATTAATACAGTTTCTGTGTGGTTATTTCGGGAGTCTGGGCAGCCAGGAAATGAACAAGGGGGCCTCCTCCTTACTACAGTTGTCATCTTGAATATTTTGTGTCTTCTGTTTGCAGCAGTGAGAACTAAGCACAGAATATTTGCTATACTAAGAGAAAACTCTATCACTCACCACACTTCCATTGCCTTTTTGGTTTAAATTTAGTATTTTTTTAATTCAAGCATAACACAAGGCAGATATTTTGTGTACAATTGGGAAATTTTTAATAGACACACATAATCATTACCACAATCAAGCTAAATAACAAAAGTTTATCACTCAAACTTCTTCCTGTTCATTATAATTTTCCCTCTTGCCACTGCTGATATTACCCAGTACTAGACCACCACTCATTTGTAGCTTAGCTTGTACTTTAGAGAATTTTATAAAATGGAATCATACAGCAGGGATTCTATTTAGCTTCTCTCCTTCCCCATAACTGATAATATGACCATGCTACAGGTACTTCTGACCCCCCTTTTAAAATAAATATACTCAAATATTCTATTTAGTTATCTGAAAAAAGTTATAATTGTCAACCCAATCATAATTTTTGAATAATTAATAATTTCTCTACTGCAAAGCCTGGAGCCATTACAATAGAGAAATAATAGTTTATGGCATAATATGTGAATCACTACCAAAGCACATAGGCAACAGCCTTGAAGACCTGATAGTTACATGATTTCATGATTTTTTAAATGTATAAGATCAAATGTAAGTTACCTGAACATTGTTGGAAATTTCCATTATATCTTATAATCTTTATTACATATACAGACTGCACCTTAAAACAGTTTGGCATGTCTTTTCAATTTAAGGAAGGTTATAAATTGGATGGAAACTCAAAAATATACTACTTTCCTGAACCAGTGATTTGTGAGCAAAATTCTATTCTCATGTGGCTAGGCAGCAACAGCAAGCTGTAGGTCCTAGCCATAGACCCACACGGGTCATCTTGGTCACTTTTAACATGCATTCCACGAATGAAGTATATTAACAGCTATTTAATGAACCTGAAACTCCTTTATCTTATAAGACTGAAATTCTCTTAACTCTTGGAAGTATCCTCCTCTCAGACCTTGTTCAGCATCTTCCTCCTTTCGTCTTCCTTTCTTCTTGGGTTATCCCAAGGTAGTCCATGTGGGCTTGGAACTCAAAATCCTTCCGCATCTGCCTCCCAATTACTAGTTTTACAGGAATGTATCCACGCATAGCTGTACTTTCTCTACAAATCTGACTATTCCAGGGACATTGTATAGGTGTAACTATACAGTTGTGTCTTTTTCTCTGTGGCCTCTATCATTCCACATCATCTCTCCTAGGTTGACTAGTATGTCGGAAGGCCCTTTCTTCCTAAGGCTTTAATAACTGACCACTGCACTTATGCACTGGTTTTTGTTTATTAGTTTCTCCATCAGTAGACACTCGGTTTTTCTACCTTTTGGTTATTGTGAACAAGGCTGCTACAAATGAGTATCTTTAGGGACTCTTTTGGGACATACTTCCAGAAGCAGAACTGCAACGTCATATTATATATGTGTTTTAAAAATTCCTTCAAGAGATATGGCATATTCCACTTCTAGTACACAGTTCAGCATTTTTAGAAAATCCTCTGTGTTGTGCAATTGTCACTACAACCAATTCTGTAATCCCCATCACTACTGAAAAGAGCTCTGTCCCCATTAGCAACCATTCCCTATCACAAAGAGGTTCCTCTAACCGTCTATCTATCTCCATCTTGTATCTCCAAATTCACATATTCAGCTGCCTATCTAATGGGCAAAACAAACTCAGCGTGTTTAAATGAACTTCTGATCTACTTCTGAAACAATTCTTCTCACAATCTTTCTATTTAAATGGAAATAGTCCATTCAATGTTCACAGAAAGACCTTGGACTCTTTTCTTACATACCCTTTATCTTATAGTATTCTTGGTCAAGTTATCAAACTATACTCACAATCCTCTGATGTATACATGATGACAAAAACTTGTAATCCAAGCATTCAGGAGGCTGAAGTAGGAGGATTGCTGCAAGTTTAAGGTTGGTCTAGGCTACACAGCAAAACCCTGCTTCCCCCCATTACTACATATATGTACATGACACACACTCACATCCCTTCTAGTCACTTAATCTATACCCACTCATGTCTAACTCCACTGTAACTACATTATCACAGTTATTTCCTAAATATCACACTTTGACTCTCCCCTTCAAACTATTCCTGGTGTAACAACCAGAAACTTCTAAACATCACATTCCATTCACCCTTTGCCTCGACCCCTCCAACAGCTTCCTAATTTACTAAGGTTAAAAGCCAGATTCCGTAGGACCTGTGGCCTGCTGTTACTGCTCAACTTTATCTAGCAATCTTATTTTTGCTCTGCCACTTTGATCCTGCTAGTCTGCTTAGTGCAGTTTTGCCTACATCAGGTGCCTTTTCACCCTTATATTCATCGCTTCCTGTCTAGAATGTTCTTTTCCCAAAGTCACATGACTCACCCTCTCCCCTCATTCAGAGCTCAGCTCAAATGCCCATCAGTAGGCATTTATGGCCATCTTGTCCAAATCTGCAAGGTGACACATCTATCTTGTATGTCCTTTTGCTTGTTGCTTCCCTCTGAAGTTATTGTAAATTCTTTTATGCCCCAAGTCTTATGATACATATTCCAAATTTTTAAAACAATGTAGAGAGAGGAATTACTAACTTTTTTCAAATAGAATAATTCTATATATAAAATCATTAAAATGACTGTTAGGATTTATTCAAATATGATTGCCCTTCAATGGCGACAGATACTTTTATCAGGGAAGTCATGCATGACATTCTTTCTAAAATAGTTCCAAACAGGTTCCCCTTTTATTGCTTTTTATATTACCTTGCCGATTAACCTCATTTTGAAGTAGCTCTTCCATTGCTTCCTCCTCTGCAATATCTAAAGGTGTGTCTCCTTCACTGTTGACAGCTCCTACATGTGCTCCTTGACCAATCAGAAACCTGCAAAATCAAAAGAAGGCTAGCTAAAGGAATACTGCTTAAATGAGACGACGTGCATCCAACAGTAAAGTTCTCATGTCAGGACAGCAACAGGAACAAAAATAATAAATATGCACATTATTTAAACAAAAATCATCACAGAAATTTGTAATTCTTAAATTTTCTAGACATACTTGTTTTACTGACAAAATGTGTAGCTTTAATAAAAATTAGAAAGCCTTTCACAGCATCATTTCGGACTGCCCCCAAGACATCCACTTGTTCCACCTGTACTGGTTTTCTAACTGAGCTTCATGCTCCCTGTGTCAATTCTATGAGAGGTGGGCTACATTTTGCTGAGCTTTCTTCCCCTGAGACAGAGTCTCACCATATGACTGGCCTTGAATCCTGAGTCCTGCCTTAACTTCCCAGCTACTACAATTTCAAGTATGTTCAACTATAATGAAGAAAGGTTTTAATAAAAATTATTACTTAATAACAAGCAATAATTTACTGTTAGTAATAATCATCTGGAATAGAATTCACTAGGCTCATAAAAGTCAATTGACTTATTAGACTGATTAAGGGATGCTAAGAAAGGAGGATTGCTACCAAGTTCAAGGCCAGCTTGGGCTACAATGAGACTCTGTATTAAAACAAAAAAAAGAATAGAGAGTGAGTTGTGCTGCTCAGCAGTGAGCAGATATTTATCAGAGAGGACTAGAGTTGGCTTCCTAGCACCAATGTGAGGCAGCTCAAAACCACCTCTAACTAGCTAGCTTCAGAAGATCTAATGTCCTCTCCTGGTCTTGAAGGATACCAGTACTCTGCACATATTCATACACAGATACAAATAATTAAAAATAAAATAAATCTTGATGGCTGAAGAGATGGCTCAGGGTTAAGAGCTGCTCTTCCAGAGGACCCAAGTTAGATTCCCAGCACCCACATGGTGGCTCACAACCACATGAACTCTATCTAGTTCTAGGGGATCTGATGACATCTTCTGGCCTCCAAGGACACACATGTAGTACACCGATATAAATGTATGGAAAACACACAAACTAAAAGAATTTTTAAAAGTTTTAAAAAATTATATTTCATGACTATTATTATTTTCAAATTCACAGTAGTCACGAGGATAATCACTATGAGGACACTTTACTGATCATATTAAAACAAACAGAATGGCAACTACAATACATCTTGGTTTTCTATTATTTCAGTAAATGGATTATAATGTTTACACTTGTGTACTTTATGCAACTAAAACATGTTGTTTTAGAAAATTCTCAAGGAGTCCTAAAACTTGACAAAGGAATCTAGATGCAGAAAGATTATTAATTCCCTTTCACTTTATCAAATGCATACCTCAAATAATCATTTACTCATTAACACTCCCCACACAATTATCCAACTTAAACCTTTGAACAGCTCACCAAAAAAGTATGAATGTCCTTCAATGACTTACCACTGCCTTTTTATTCAATGTCATTCTTCTTGTCACATACTTTGTTTGTTTTCCACATATAATTGGGCCTTTTTCTCTGTTAGGACAATGTTTTTGTGAGATGTGTCTCTTGTACTTCTTCACCTCCCTAAGGCACTTTCTCATTGGTTTAATAAGGAGTTGAATGGCCAGTAGCTAGGCAGGAAGAAGATAGGCAGGACTTCTGGGCAGAGACAGGAACTCTAGGAAAGAATCTGAGGCAGGGGATTCACTAGCCAGATGTGGCAGTGGGACTTATGGTACTGAGGAGGAAGGTAATGAGTCATGCAGTGAATGTAGATTAATATAAATGGGTTAACTGAAGCTTGAAGAGCTAGTTGGGAACAAGCCTACACTTCATTACAAGTGTTTCTGATGAAATGCTAGGGATCAAACCAGGGCCATGAGCATACTGGGCGAGTGTCCTGTCTCTCAGCTCCAGCCCTAGGACCCTTAGACAAGTACCAGTCTATAGTGGGGAAGGGGGAAAAAAAACAACACTCATATTTTTGTCTTCCTTTACCATGTTCCTTCTTTCCCTAAAGATAAGTACCATCAACAGCACACAAAAGACTTTTTAGCATCTTTGCTATGAATTTATGTGTATATAAACACATACACACAGCTACCTTCATTCAAAAAAATTAACAAAACTACTCTAAGTGAACTAGAATGTAATTCTTCCAAATAACTTAAATATATCCATAGTACATTAAGATCATGTCTTTATTTAATATTACCCCTTTAAAGGACATGCTCTTTCTGCCTTTTCTTTATTATTATTATTATTTGTTCATCTTACATACCAACCACAGTTCTCTCTCCCTCCCTCCCCTTCTCACACTCCCCCCAATCCACTTCTCAGAAAGGGTAAGGGGAGTTAACAAAGCCTGGGCAGATTAAGTTGTGGCAGGACCAGGCCCCTCCCCACTGCATCTAGGCTGAGGAAGGCATTCCACCACAGGGAATGGGCTCCAAAAAGCCAACTCATGCACCAGGGATAGACCCTGGTCCCACTGCCATGGCTCCCACAAACAGACCAAACTACACAACCGTTGCCCACAGTTCGGTCCCATGTAGACTGCCCAGATGATAGACATGCTCTTAAATGGTCACTTGATGTTATCAATCTTTTAAAAAAATCGCCAACATGGAGATGCCTTGTTTTTGCTTTATTTATATTCTTAATTACACAGGAAGCTGACAGTTTCTACTGGTATTTGTACTTTCCTTTTGTGAAATGTGTTTACATATTTTGCTTGTATTTTTAAGGCAGCCAATAATTTAAAAATTATGTTGGGCTGTCTACTCTGCTACATACCAGAATTATAATAATAAACATGGATTATCCTTCAGAGAGCTTACATTCTAGTAGGAGTTAGACTAAATAACACCTAGAAATGCAAAACTGGTGGGGCGGTGGTGGCGCACACCTTTAATCCCGGCATCAGAAGGTAGAGGCAGGTGGACTCTGTAAGTTTGAGGCCAGTCTGGTCTACAAGAGCTAGTTTCGGGACAAACTCCAAAGCTACAGAGAAACCCTGCCTTGAAATACCCACCCCTCCACCCTGGAAAANAAAAAAAAAAAAAAGAAATGCAAAATTATCTGTAATCCCAAGGCTGAGGCAAGAAGGTGGTAAATTCCAGCTAATCTTGGCTACATAGCAAAGCCCTGTCTTAAACAAGGAAATAAACAGCATTAACAAAAAAGAAAACTGTGTTAAGTCTCAGAATGAAGTGTTATTTAAAGATAAGATGAATATTCCTTATCCAAAATGCTTGGGACTTAAATTGTTCTGAATTACATATTTGGGGTTATTTTTTGAATAATTACATATATTATAAAGTATCACGACAATGACCTTAAGACTAAACACAACATATAGCCAACATCAATTTATATACTTTTAATATAACTGTGCTTTGACTTGGCTGGAATATGACGTTCGGTGTGAACTTTGCACCTAATTTTTTTAAAGAGTATTTTGGATTTTAGATTTTCAGATTAGGAATGTGGTAATAAAACTGACTGGAAATCAAGAAAAGATTATCTGATGAATGTGTAATTTCATTTCAACAAAATGAAACACACACACACACACACCAGAGGGACAATGTATTCTAGGTAAAAGGGACAGAAAGAATTCTGTCTCGGGGACTGAAGACGTTTTCTTAGAGTAACTGAGAAGACTGATCAGACACTACATCTCTAGCACGTGCGACCGACACACACACACACACACACACGCACGACACAGAAACAGAAAGTAGAGAAAGACTATGTGCCACACGGTTAATGGAGACTATGCCTAAGCGGTACATTTAGGAAAGATCTGTATCTACTGCTTTGGGTACAGATGGGGAAAGATCCTTTTATTATATAAGCTTTCTATAATATGTTTAGCTTTCAAACAAAACATTAACATACCAGTCCAAACCTTAATATTTTAAAATTATTCATGGAATTTCTATAAAGAGAGATTATACTTGAATTAAGATATATAGCTTTAACATATGTAACAGAAAACTATAAGAATATTTTCTTAAATATTCCAAACAGAGGAGTCAAAGGCAGAAAAGATGTGCGAAACTGCTCTGCGTCAAGACAGTATGTAAGTCAATCTGGCAGGCAAAGCTCAGAGACTACATTCAGAATGCATCTATTGGTGTGTTAGAAGTCACTCAAAGGACATACAGACTGAAAACAAAACACACACCTCAGAGCAACTGCCACGGTCAAAGGGTGAGTTTTATGAAGCACAATTTCAAAGAAAATACCTATCAAAGCCAAACAATCTAAAAGTACACAAGCATGACAGATTCCCGAGAAATGAAAGAATGCCAAGTTCTGCAACTGCTGAAAAAGCTCAAAGTCTAGGAAGTATGCATTCATGCATTCAGCATATACTTGATAAAACTATGTAGTATTCTAGAATTATCATTTATAACTAAATATTTTATAAGGACATATAAAATTAAACAGAATCTCAGCATCAATTTTAATCTATAACTCAAAAAGTTGGCTGGGCAGAGACAAGCACTACTCTTTATGTTCTGAAGAATTTGAGCTCAGCACTCACCTCTAATATCTGGGTGACATTCATCAACTTGCTAAAGTCTCTGGTTAGTTCCAACAATAACCACAGCGACCACCCGCCATTTCCTAAGGTTTTTGTGTGCATACTCAAACACTGGTACTAACAAAGCAAAAGGAAGCCAAAGAACAAGACCATGCAGCACTAAGCCAAACTGTAACATTTGTCGGCACATATAACAGCATACGAACATAAAGATCCTTTGAGCTAAAAATATACTTGCATTAAAAATGTTATGTTTTAACTGGCAAAGGATACATTCAATTAGAAGGACAGAATCTTAGACTTGAAGAAACCCTTGGTGTATATTATAAAATTGTATTCTGGTTGCTACTGAACCTTTCCCACTGGTACCCCAAAGGAGAGTAACCAAAATGAACTTCCTAAACTTAAATAAATTTAATCATTTAATCCTCCCAATTATAAAGACAAGAAAAGAGGCATAATCTTGTTTGGGCTGAAAATGCAAATTTGAAAAGCTAGACTATCTTGACTCAAATACTAAGTCTGTCATTTCCTACATGTGATTTTTCTTTGACTTGTTTTCCTCATTTATTAAGACTTTAATATATCATTCTTCATCAGAATCTAAATTTCATATTTCTGAAAAATAATACAGAATAAGTTACATATTCCACCAATTTGAGGCATCATTCTATAACCAAACTCATATTTCTATAAAAAGGAAATTTATAATTATGTGGGATAAGTAAGGACTGCACCATTTGTGATCATGTTCTATTTCACTCTAGAACTACATCAAACCTGTGAATCACATTCCCTGGGATTTCAGGAGTTTGGGATTATACACGAGGCAACTATAGGATAGCAAAATACATTTTCAAGTGATTATAAAGAGCTGAGGTTATGTTAAGGACTGAGAACAGTGAAAAACAGTAAACACTGGGCAAACGTCAGCTATTATTGTTGCCATTACAACTACCTTTTACCTTTCCTGCCTACTTTAGTGCCTTAGGTCAATGAGTCATGTTTTTCCTTATTACCACTGTGAATCTCGATGTCACTGCTCTAGTTTCCTTGTTCCTCCTCTCTGGTCTGTCAAAGACAGTCTACCTAACAGAACAGACTAAATATGTATCCCACCAAAAGACAAACTCAGCATGGCACAGAGTCTCTGCATGCTGTATCTGATACTCTCTCCACAATCTAGTGTCTGCATGAAAATACTAGTCTAAAGAAGCCCCTGTATCAAGACCAGCATTTGCATTGTTAACCCCTCCCCTGAACCCTAGTGGATCATAAAATACAACACATATATAAAACACATCTCCTTCAACACCAAAACGATAAATTATAATAATTTACTCATCCTATATTGAAGAGCAAGAGTTTGGATATTTCTAATATCTGTAAGTACATGGCAAGCCACACCTGTAATGCTTTTAGCTATGCATTCAAAGCAGATATTTCAAATTAACAAGCAAAGCAATCTCTATGCATAATCTAGTTTTTTCTTCCAATCTTTCAGTTGTCTCACCAACATCTACTTATTTAACAGTAGGACTTGCCTTTGAGTAGTTCTCAAGTATTCATGTTAGTTATTACAGCAAAAATTCATTTTTAGCATGTTTCATCTACATGGGACTATCCAAATAAATTACATAATGTAAATAGGGCCTTAGTGGCTAAGAATACAAAACTAATTTTTGAAAAATTAGCAATCTAACTGAGCATGGGGTCTGACTTGAAATGTGGTTGATATACAAGCAGCTGATTGTTTATGGGTGAAAACTGATGTTCCCTTTGCTGGCAGGAATCAAGTGCAAATAGCTTCTTGGTTAGGGGTGGGACCCCATGTCTACTTCCCCATAGGGCTGAGACTCCATCTTGCTTGCACCTATATAGGTCTGAGCATGTCCCATGCCCAGGGGATGTTGGACAACACAAACAAAAAACCTGAATGTTATCTTTATTAACTTTATTCTTTGGCATTTTTTTTTTCTTATTAGCTCTTGCTTGCTTGCTTTTCACTACTGTGTAGATTTTTGTTTTTGTTTTTGGGGGTAGGGTGGGAGGGGAAATATAAAAATGAAGTTATGAAGTTGTATGGTGTCTTAGGGTTTCTATTGCTGTAAAGAGACACCATAACCACAGCAACTCTTTTATGGTAAACTTTAATTGGGGCTGGCTTAGTGTCAGAGGTTTATTCCATTATCATCATGGCAGGATATGACTGTGGTGATATTTTGTTGTGCTCTAATACATAAAGTTTGCCTGAAGATCGGAGGGTGGAGCTAGCCACCAGTTAATCATAGAGGTCTGGAGGTCTGTACAGACAGACAGGAAGTGATATGGCTCAGCAGCGGGAAGAGGACCATAAGCTAGGAAGAGACATGAGGTTGGCTCTTTTTCAGCTGAGGAGTTAGCAAGGTAAGAGCTGGCTGTGGCTTGCTCTTTTGTCTCTGTGATCTTTCAGCATTTGTCCCAATATCTGGCTCTGAGTTTTTATTATTAAGACCAATTAGAACTTGTACAATATATGGCAGCACGCAGGCAGACACGGTACTGGAGACAGAGCTGGAGCTAAGAGTTCTACATCTTGAGCCGCAGGCAGCAGAAGGAGAGTACTACCCTGAGTGTAGTTTGAGCATATATGACCTCAAATCCTGCCTCTACAGTGACACACTTCCTTCAACAAGGCCATAATCACTCAAACACACGAGTCTATGGGGGCCATGCCTATTCAAATCACTCCAGGTGGGTAGAATCTAGAAGGAATTGGAGGAGAAAAACATGATCAAATTATACTGTATAATTTTTAAAAACTAAAAATTAAAAAAATACCAATACTGAATTTTAGACAGGGACTAAGACCATAAATGAAGATGTCTAGCTAGTCTAAATGCTCAGCAAGGAGCCCATAATAGGTATAGAAGAATCTAGAAAATGGCCAAAAATAGAGTCAGAAAGTGAGAGTGGTGAATGACAGACAAATCAGACTCTTGGGGGGTCACCGTCTTTCTACCCTGAACGCAGTATAAACGCACTGGAGGCTCTGAAAAAGTCTGTGATGTTCCCCAGCTTGAGGTACTGTAAGAGCATCCTGTCGCTACACCAAGGAAAACAGGTGGAGAGAAGAGACAGTTTGGTGCAGGAAGTATAACAACCCAGTGTAAGGCAACAGTGTTCAGAAGCAGAGAAAATAAAGGAGATGGTAAAAAGTAGTTAGGCAGTGGACATTTTGATGGTGAGCCAACAAAAGTTTTGTGGATTTTGGTGGAGCTTATGGATAAAAGTTATAAAGAGGAAAGACCAAACTATAACTAAACCACCACAAACATCTTAAAGTTATATCCTTAAATAGCCAAGTCCTTAATGACCAAGTGACAAAGATATGAAGCCTTTTTCCATGCACTATAAATAAGACCATGAAAAATGCTATTGAATGCTACAAGCCTTTTGAGATATAAAATTTTTAATACTGCTCCATAAAAGAAGATACATTAGAGTATCAATTAATCAGGCTATATTCTGAGACTATATATGGCTAACCTAACATAGGATTAATTTTTTATATTAGAAAATTTTATGGCTGATGTGGGATTTCCCTCTGTATGCTGTGATTACCATTAATAAATAAAGCAACTGCTTTGGACCTAAAGCAGGGCAGAACTTAGGTAGGTGGGGAAAACTAAATTGAATGCTGGGAGAAAGAAGGGCAGAGTCAGAAAGAAGCCATGGAGCCTCTGGGAGACAGACACTGGGAACTTTAGCGGATAAGCCACAGCCAGGTGGCGATACACAGATTAATAGAAATGGGTTAAATTAATATGTAAGAGTTAGCCAATAAGAAGCTAGAGCTAATGGGCCAAACATTGATTTAATTAATACAGTTTCTGTGTGATGATTTCGGGGCTGAGCAGGCGGGAACCAACAAGCAGCCTCCTCCAACATATGGCTACTTAAGATAAAAGCATTCCTTAAGCATTGATAGTGGAAGCTTAAAAGGGGAATATAGCAATGAAAGTAAAATACAAAGAACTGTTTCAGCAACTAAAACATTAATTAAATCACTCAAAATAATTTTTAAAATAAATATAGCAATCCCTATATTTCCCAAGAATTAAAAAAAAAGACAGCTGCCAAGATGAGAGGTATAATTATTTAACTAAACAATGTTCACTGGTTAATTAAGTGGGACAGGTAAAACTGTGACATACACAGGCATATACACGAAACAAACACACACCTATCTCTATACCCTAATATGAGTGGCCCCCAGAACTGCATGTCATTTTTAAAATATAGATTGGAGGAATATTTTTGCTATTTTGTCACTTATCTATAAAGGGAGGCTTACTTATTTTCATTAATACTTAGGTTTAAAAATCCAATTAGGATATCAGTAGAAAAATTTTTATAAATGGCTATTTATAGGGTATAGGAGGAATTACATGATTGTTTTACCACTTACTTAATTTTACCCAAAAAAATTAAGTGGTATTTTACCTAAAAAAATTTAAATAGAAAAGAATCTAAAACTAAACTTAACCAATGAACGACATGGTACTGTCAACTTGGTAGCATCACCGAGAACAAAGAATTATTCCAGCTGGGTAAAGGGTGCATGCCTATAATCCTGGGCCGAGGGTGGAGATTCATTAGTTTGAGGCCAGCCTAAGCTACATGTCAAGTACTAGGCCAGCACAGGTGGTATAATAAAATCTACTGCAAAAACGAAACAAAAAAAAAAATCATTCAACGAATTCACAAGTCAAATACCCTAAAGACAGAAAGAAAAGACCAAAACCAAAACATTATTGCCAGTATTGGACACTCGGGCGAATGTATGTGCAATACATGACAAAGCTGATTAGCAATGGTGTGTTATTCTGATCCTATAATGTCTGGCCATGAAAAGAGGACTAAGGACTACTGATTATGAACGGAGAAATTACCAATCCAGTAGCAATGTACACTCTTGGATCACATTACAAAAGAGTAAGGCCTTTTTAAGAATTACTGTTCATCAAATGTAAATGTATGAGCTTCAAAAGATGC